>PVLD010026947.1:0-21442 GCA_004027595.1 Dinomys branickii
TCGTGCAGGTCAAATCCTTCAACAAGAAGGATTTTCTTGTTGTGTTGTTTTCCTGGTCCCTGAAGCCTGGAGATAACGATGAGTAATTCAAAAGCCTCTACACCAGCTCCCTCCCACAGTGGAAGCTTATAAGTGGGCTTGGAAGAAGCTGATGCTGTCCGCAAGTAGAGCAGGTGGTAATTATACAGGGATCTCTGCTCCTTCCATTTGAGAAACCCTCCAAAGCCACAGAGAAGCGAAGATATTAGCAAACTCATAGCAAGCTCCTGAGAATGAGACTGAGTGAGTGACATGCTAATGGAGCATTCCCTACATTGGTTTCTAATCTCAGTTCAGTCCAGCATAAATATAAGTTTCAGGGAGTTAACACAGGCTTCTGCTTGCCATGGGCACCCTACGGAAAAGTATTGTTTCCGAGCCTGATGCTTGCATGACTTTTTTTATCACTTGCTTCAGGGACAGTGAGGTATGGTAGAAGAGCAGCAGGAATTTCACTTGGTATGTGAAGCTCTGCAACTTGCTAATTGGTGCTGTTGGACAAGTCCTGTAAATTCTGTGAATTTCCTCTTCTGCATCAGTCAGATGGAGATGATAAATTGATCTCAAAGTATTATCATGAAGATTAAATTAAGACATTTTATAGGAGCAAGGAGAAAATATTATGACTATATTAATAGATTTTTCATGGGCATGTATAAGACTTACCATGTCCATGAGCAGAGAAGGTATCATGATCTAGTGAGTCTGAAAAACACTAGGTTAAGCAAAGTTGGGATATTGTATTATATAACTGTGACACTGCAAGCTTTCCAGCCTATCACAGAGTTTACAAGGCACTGTAATTAGGAAACTAACAGCTAATGGCTATTCTGCTTATTCAGAGTGTGTAGAGACAAAATCACACTGAACCACACATCTTCCTATATTTGCCTAAGGACATCATCTGTCAGGAGTCATCAGGGTTTACGAGTCCAGGTAAAACTCAACAAATGCTTGACCCAAACTGCTGTCCAAGGTTCCTTAATGATGAGGTTGATTACTTTTGACCATCATCAGTAGCCCATATGATTGGCTGGCAGATTGCCATATGTAAAGGCCAGCGTACATTGATGAGGAGATTAAGGTAACTTAGCCTTGAGGTAGCAATGGTATCTTGGTACAGTTGTAGTTGAGCTCTCTAGAGGACATGGTAAAACCAGCAATATTAAACAGTTCAAGCAGGAATCAGAGCATAGCAGGTGGGACCAGGATGGGAAGCCCTGAATAAATCAGACTTTCATGGAAGCTACTATGAGCTCTGAGGGGCTGATCTTTCTGTCTTCTAGATCAGAAACACTGAATATGACACCCTGATCCTGGCTCAAGTCAATCAAAGAACTGAAATTTGAAGGAGACAGTGTGTTATAAAACCATGAAAAATACACTTTGTTTCTGTGGAAATTCATGTGAGCATTTGAGATCCAATTTGCAGCTTGGCCTCTCTACACCCTGTCAGTTAATTTATTGAACATTTACAATGTTCCAGCTGTACCAGCTACATGACACACATTATATTTAATGTTTAAATAATATGCCTAGGATAACATGGGTGGTAAGAAATCTGGACTGAAATCCAGATGTATCTAATTCCAACTCCCAAGGTGGTTATTTTGGGTTTTCTTTTCCTATTTATACTGTCAGGTAAGCAGGTTATTTGGGTTTCCTGAACTTTTCAGCCTCTGTGTTGCTACAGAACACATACCTGCAGAACCTCTCCCATATGTCCATGCCCACAGCTCAGAAACTTCAGCATCCCAAGTTTCTTTCATGCAAGACAGCTATAAGAATGCCCAGATACCTAACAAATTCATGGATGACTATAAAAATTATCCCCTTATTTATGCTAAGAAAGGGAAAATGACCTCTTTTTCTAAGACAATTTGAAAGACTTTCAGGAGATTTGGAAAACAATTTTAAACATACCTTGGCTATGTCCAGTGCCTGGCCATTGTTCTAGGTGTGTTCTGGTCAGGTCCTGTGTGTTTCTCAAAGTCTATTTTGAGTCTATGAATTAGACTTGTTCATACTCACAACATGCAGAGAATTACCACAATCACCCAGGCAAGTGTTTTATCTAGCATCAGAGACTAGATAAAATACCTCTACCCTATACTCTGCAACTATTACTATACACCTTTCAAACCCAAAACTACATATGCCTCTGATCTATATGTTTTGAAATACCCAGAATGACACCCTCTTCTGGAAGTTATTCATGAACAATTCCATGATTTAAATGAATATATACCGTTTGGGCAATTAATCAGAGTATCTTGTACTCTGAGTCACTAACTTAAAGATAGCAATATGCAATGTAGTAAACATTATTACTCTCCTATTATCTTGTTTTGAAATTTATTCTTTACTCTTTGAAATAAAAAACGTGCAAATACCTGTGCAACATCCATCCTGACACAAAACCTCTTTCCAATGTCCTGGAAAAAGGAATAAAGAAGGCTGATATCTACCCCTGAGCAAACAGATTCCTATCTCCCTGGACGCTGGTCTTTGCCTATATCCCAAGTAGCATTGAGTTAAAACGTTTGAAGTTGACATAAAAACCCACTAACCCAGAAAAATGGGGACCGCAAATCTATAATTCCTTTTAAGTCATTTTATTAAAGATGACAAGCTGAGATGGATTAATCCAAAGTTGATGAATGGATAGTTTCATCCCCCAAATCTGTCTTGTTCTATATCTGCTTAGTATACATGTTTTACTGATGTCATAATATTTCCATGGCAATTTACATTTTGAACTTTTCAAAATTATTTTCCCTTTGCATTCAGCATGCTAAACAAGAATAGTTAGATCCACACAGGAGACAGAGAAGGATTGACCACAGACATGTTAAAGGTCATTCTTCAAATCAGAGGCAGATTTAAAGAAAGAACACTGACTTGGGCTCTAAAGAAACATTAATCAAAAAAGGAGCTATGCATACAAAAGAAATAAAGGACAATGTAACTGATTCAGAGGTATGAACATCTGTAAACATAGTGCTATTTAATTCTCTTACATCAAAATTTGACAGTTGAACAAAATTGGGCAACTCAAGGAGAAGGTTAAAGAATACTTATTCCCAGGCCGAAACCAACACCAACTCAACATCTTGGCAACACTGACCAGGAGTATCCATTTTATTAGGCCCCAAAGAGATTCTTTTGTGCAACTGTTTAAAGCCATGAATTTATGTAATGTCAAAAAAACGTCAGATTTTACTTCTCAACCTCCCTCAGATTCAGCTCCTATTCCAAAGGAATGACATGAGGTTTGGGGAAGCATATAGATAGTTCTCAGGCTGCATCTGTGGAAAATGCGCTCCTCAAAGACTGCTTGACAGGAATCTGGAAGAATACCCTCACCCTCCCTTTGGCTGCACCAAGGTTAGCCCTGACAATTCCTCCAAGCCAGCTTTTTTCTCTTGTGTTGTACTAATATGAAGAGAAAACAACCTGCTAGCAAAGATAGCTCATTCAGACCCAGGATGTAGTTGCCCAGCAATAAACTGAAAACAGTTTCATTACATCTCAAAACTCATTTGCAACCAGGCAGAATCATTCCCCTTTTAGAAGCAGGACCTTGTTGTGATTTTCTTCTCTTACAGCTGGATCACAAAAGCCTGTACTATATAGAAGACCAATGATAGCTGGGTCACTATTAGACTTGTGAAAATATGATGAATTAAATTACCCAGAATTACAACAATAGACAAGACTGGAGTGAACAAGGATCATTTAAAAATCATACCTAAAATATAATAACATGATCTGACCAGTATAGCCAATCCATAATGATTGAAATAATTCAACAGCTTGTTTTTGATTTCTGATGCAAAGATAGGACTCCAGAAAGAATAGCTTAATGGAAACAACATGCTTCTGCCCCAGGATTAAATCTAGACCAACCTTGAGGGAAAGGCTTTCACTGCTAGCCTGTTAGCACTGTTTGTGCTGTGCCTGAGCCAGGTGAGCCCATGCCTCATTAATGAGAGCAAGGCCACCACTGAGATAATTTCTCCTCTTCTGGACCTTAAAAAATAAAGAAAATACAAAATGCCATGGAAAGTTTTCACGTGCCTGTGACAAGCTTCATTCACTGATTATAAATCAATCATAAGGCCTCATAGAGATCCTATCCTCAGGGATCCTGTTGAGGTCCCCACCCTCACTACCTAGTGCTATCAGGGATACTAAGCAGCTCAAAGCCAAGTATTAAGATCCAGAAAAAAGAGCACTTAGCCAGATGAACCCACCTGCTTATGGTCTCACAGCAGCCATTGATTACCTACCAATACCCTACCACTCCTTTTGGAATCATCCCATTTCTATGAATCCTCTTCCCACCATCATTTAGTAGTTCCCCTACACTTTATGCTAGGGTAACTTCCTGCCTTCAGCCTGCTCCATCTCCCACTTTCCAAAGATTAAAGCCTCCCTCAAGCTACCGCCCTTCTAAATGTCTCTAGACAGCAGGGTGGGTGTGCATGGTACAGCGTGCACTTACATCTGCCTTTTTCTTTAGAACGAGTCACCCTGACAGCTCTTTGACAGCTCCCAAAGACACTAATGGTTTACAAAGCTTTTGTAAAGCCAAGACCTCACTACTGTTTCTGAGCTCCTCTTAAGACTTTCTCCTCCTTTTATAAACAGAAGAATAAAAAAAGAACACAGAATTTCTGTTTCATTTGGCAAAAAAGTTGATGTGTATTGTTGGGAGAGTCCTGGAGAGAATTTCTTGTGGAAAAAGAGAACTAGAAAAACATTTCTACAAGGAAAGGCTCAGTTCATCCTAGAAGATTCACTGGGCAGTTTCTGGACCTAGTGCAAATTCTGTGCTGTCTATGCCCCAAACCATAACCTCTTGCCAGTATCTTTTCCTATACACAGGGAAAGGTTTCTACCACAAAGATCTAGTATTTCTCCCCAGAGGAGTGCACTCTATGGCTCTACGAACTTGTTCAGCCTGGGCATGAGGCATATTTGGTAGTAAGTAATTTTTAGAGCAATAACACTCCCACATGTATCACTTAATAAATGACTGACAGGAGTTAATGTATAGTTACTCCAGTATTTTGAACTCTGAGGCATGTTCTGCACAACTTCTTGGGTCTCCAGGACGATTGAGCCCCAGATGCCTATGGTTAATGTACTCTGTATTGACTTACTAGCCTCATTTCCCTAGTCCTTTAATGATGTGTCATAAAATCACCTGTCAAATAAACCACTTGAAATTAAATCCCATCTCAGTGTCTACTTCAAGGAGAAGCCAACCTAAAACCCCAATCATCCTCATCAAACACAATAAACATAGAAAAGGGAGCTAGGTATGTTCAGCTCAGTTCCTTAATCACTCTTGGAATCAGCTTCCTTGAAAGAACTCATTGTGTTTGATTGACCACAGGCCTCAGCCATGATCTCTAGACAGCTCTATGAGAAATCAGAAATTGATGTGATGCTCTCATCTTCATAGACCTCAATATTGTTTCTTATTTTGTTCAGGAATCAAATGGGAGAGCAATAAAGTGTTATTTATTTATTTTCTAAAGCCTCAGCAGAAGTTTGTGTCTTGTCATCAACACTGTCAGAAGGAACCTTCAGGTGAATAATCCCAAATCCTCAAGTGTTCAGGCTGATGCGTTCATGGTCTTTTTTACCACAGTCATCAATCTCTGCACACATTCTTGAGACAGAAAAAGATGCTCACTTCTTGTCATGTGAACACAAGAAAAGTACTTAAACCTCTATGTACCTTTATCATAGGCTTCTCATAAGGTTTGTATATAAAATCAAGTGCCTTTTAGAATACCTGGCATGTAGTACAAATAAAATAAGATAAATTTAAGTGGTGACCTGTCCTGATTTCAAGTTCATCTTTTGTCCTACTACTTTCACTAATCACAGTGACCTCTTACCCATTTCATAGCAAATACTTTTGTACATACATCTTTGTCCTGAATCATAAGCAGCAGCAAGGAGTGAACAGCAAGGAGTTCTGACATGTTTGGGTAATTTTCTTCAACTGGTCCTGCTGGCATTGTGCAAAGGTACCTCCAGAGTTTAGGGAGGTCTACTGATTGTAGAGCAACATCTGCTCCGTGATCCCCAATGAGTTCACTGGAACGAGAGCAGGAGATGACTTGAAATTCTCACTATACAGGTCTAGGATGGCAAATCCCTGACATATGGGCCACTCTGACAGTTATAAATCTGTAGTGGCCTAACAGTTCTCACAATGCTTTAAACACAGATTCTTGGAATCTTTCCCCAGTTGATTGGAGTTGACAGGTAAAATGAACCCATTTGCAATCTCTGAGCTGGTGAAACTAGATCACAGAACCGGCTACATAACGAGAGGAAGCTTGCTAAATGTCTGGACGGTAAAGCAAACAAAGGGTCTGTGTTTGGATAAACTACCATTGAAAGCAGGCAGCCATGAGTCAGTGAAATGTTAGATTTTGTACACCATATTGATTATAAATTCGTATTTCTGATGTCGACAAAGATATCATTAAGAGAAATACAAAAGTGAAGCAGACACAACAAACTATTTTCTGACAAATTGAATGCTGCTTAAAAAGGTGCTTCAGTTTGGAGAAGAATCACATTTTGCTTGCTGTTTAGCCATCACATCAATACCCAATTGAGTAGTCATCATAGTTTAGTGAAAACAATATAAGCACCGGCAGAACGAACTTTAAGACATCAACCTTTCTAGGCTTTTCTTTGAATGGCTAGAAACACTAATTTTTACAAAGGTGAAAGAAATGTCCAAGTTCACATAATAGATCAGTAGCTGAGTCTTGAACAGCTTCCTTTTACTAAACTAGATTATCACTAAATTAATAAAAACAAGAAGGTAGATTAAATGTAAAGGGGAGAGAGAAAAAGGAAAAAGGAGAGGGAAATATCTTTGTAGCATAAAACTAGATAAATTTTTTTCAAAAACTATCCCTAGTGACTAACTGTATAGTGGCTTCAAGGATTAATTATGCAAAAATAATGAAAAATAAAGAAAAAAGAATAGCATTTTATTGAAAACTAAGCAACCTAACACTGGTAAATGCACATTTGTCTTGAGCCTCTTTCATTACCAAGGGCTGAAATATTCATGTCGCTTCAAAATTTATATGTTGAAGAGTTAACCTACCATGTCATGATGGTCCTAGAATGTGAGAACTTTGAGAAGTAATAAGTGATAGATGAGTTCAAGAATGGAACCAATGGTATTATAACTTAGATAAGAGGAGGAAGAAAACACTAGAACTGCCTCTCTGTACCATGTGTAGGGAACCCTCACCGGAACCCAACCATGCTGGTGCCCTAACCATGGACTTTCAGCCTTGAGAGTATGAGAAAGAAATGTCTATTATTGAAGACATCATCTCTGTGATATTTTGGCTATTTTGTTATAGCAGCTGCAAGTAATTGAAACACTCACATTTCACTTTACATTTTCAATCAACAAGTCTCACCCAAGACCTGTCACTTATAATAAATTCTAAATGTAATTCAGTGTTTGACAGCTGCTTCGAGCTTACAAAAGATTATCAAAGTAAGTTCCCTATGTGTCTTGCCTTCTTTGGAGTTTGCTCTTTGTTTTTCTTTCTTATTATTCTAAGTTACCTTGCTATGAGCATATTTTGCTACAGGCAGCATCTGGGACTGTGTATTTCAGATCCCGAAGGTTACCATGACATAAAATCCAGCTTTCCACTCTCTAATTAAAAACAGCTTTTGCTCTTCATGGTAGCAATCAAAGTCCAGGAGCAGCAGGAACCGACCAGAAAAGGGAGTGTTATTTTCTCCTCTCCTATCATTAGAACAATTTCCCTGAGTTACAATGAATCTGAAAGGAATGCATGTGATGACTTCAGGGACTTTTATGAAGTCTGACCCATCATTCTTGATTGACTATGTGGCCGGGTATGTGATGGGGAAACGTAGAATAGATAGTTCAACCATTCTGGACCAGAACCTTTCCAAAACAATTGACACTTCTCTGCTACTTCAAGTAAGGAAATGATGCCCTGTCTTCTTGTATTTCAGCATTACTTTTATGTAGGTCTTGATACTCAGTCTTTTTTGCTTGTACATATTCTCTCTGGCTACTGGACTTTAACTTTCTTTCATTCTCTTATGTTTATCCAACCCTTTCTAATACCAAATGCCCCACTGCCTTGAGCATGAGGCCTCACTCTTTAGCCTATGGCCACCAAACTCTATTCTCCATGCTAAGCATCTCAGCCAACAGAGCTCTGCTCAGTTTTTTCCTATGAGTGTGGAATCATAGATTCTAAGACAGTTTCCTTTTGAACTATGGACACTAAAGTGGTTCTGCTTTGTGGTCTTATGGATGCATATTTTCACAGAATGGTTCTCATACCTACTTTCAGTGAAGGGTCACTGGTCATTTACCACAGATCAGGAACTACAGCGAAGGACAAAACTATTAAACAGACAGGCTCAGGCCTCATCTCATGGAACCTACAACCCAGTGGGAGACACAGGTGAGTAAGCATGCAGTTACACTACAGAGTGAAAACTGCTATAATGAGGATCACGAAGTCTGATCTTTAAACATAAAGGAAAAACTAAGCACAATTCCTGAGAAACTAAGAACAATTAAACATAAATGAAACTAAACATAAGGAAAGTAAACATAAGGAAAATAAACATAAAGGAAATTAAACATAAAGGAAACTAAGCACAATTAAACATAAAGGAAAAACTAAGCACTATTCCTGAGAACACTCTCCACTGAACCTGATACTAACATTTAAGTCTGAACGATAACTAGAAGACGGCAACTAATTCAAAAATACTATACTTAATTGAGATGGGGTAAAAAATTATCATTGTTTGTTATCACCAGAGTATATAACTATAGAAATTCCCTTACTCTTTCCAATGTACTGATTTTTATATATGAGCTGCTTCAAAACCAGATCAGCAGGAGCATTAGCACTGTGAATAAATGAAGAGCAAAGAGATTGTGTAAGACTCTAGGGGCTTACCTGTGGGGCAAGAGTAAAAAGGCTTTCTTATGTAAGACTAGAAAACAAAAACTAGGGAAGTATGACTAACCTTAAAATTTAGAATGTGTTCATAAATAAATGACCATGAACAAATAAACTCAAGTATGCATTGACTGAGAGAGAGAGGAGAGGAGAGGAGAGGAGAGGAGAGGAGAGGAGAAAAGGATTCATATTATAATTAAATAAAGAACTTTAACAAATCAATAAGAAAGGCATCAAGATTCATCAAACAACCAGTCATCAACTATTCCTTACCATTAAGTGACATAATACAATAGTAGAGTCACGTTAGCCATCCTGCACATATGTATATACTTACATACATACATACATACATTTTTGCCTCTTTCTTTCAATCTTGTATGTCTATATGTATTCTTCTGAGCATACACTTTGAAGATATCAATATGCAATGCAACAACTATTGTTGGTTTTCTGTTGCTTTGCCTACAATTCAATTCTGATTATACTGTTATTGTGCTACTTTGTGTCTCTTTGTTAATGCTTTCTTTTTTTCTTTTTTCTGTTGTTGATGTAGTTCTTTTTCTTTCACACTTTTAAAAAAAAGAAAAATTATATTAAAAAATGTAAGTAAGTATGAATGTATATGCAGCATATCTAACCTAGTTGTACTACTGACTTAGGTAACTTTATTGAAAGGAATAGTTGATGATTAATTGTTTGATCAATTTTGCATGTCTATATCTATGTTCCTGAATATACACTTCAAAGTTATCAATATGTAATGCAACAACCATTGTTGATTCCCTGTCACCTTGTCTGTAACTCAGTTTTCATTGTACTATTCTTATGCTACTTTGTGTCTGTTTGTTAATATGTTTTTGTTCTTTTACTTTTAAAATAATAAAAAAATAAGAAAGGCATCAAAAAGTTCCAGAAAAATATACGCAAATGATACCAATAGGAATTCAAAGGAAGAGAGGTCTTCCTTATACAAAATCTTGAAAAGATAAATCAGTAAGACAAAGGTAAAAGCACTCTGAAAAGTAGTTTGATAGTACCTTTCTAAATTAAAAACAGACTTGCTATTCAATCTAGTAATTCCATTTTTGGACTTTTATACCTGAGAAATAAAAAAATAAAATTATAAAATATCTGAAATATCCTTCAATGGAGAGATGATTATACTCTAGTATAATGTAACATACAACTTGGGCACACCTCTAAGAAGTTATGTGGCATGAAAGAACTCAGTCTCAATATATTTGTAAAATAACATAATTGTAGAGATGGAAAACAAACTAGTGTATAAGCGGCATGTTAACTATGGTAGTGGTTCCAAAAGGTGAAATTATACAGAATTGCACACATGGACATATACCTACACAATTGAATCCATGTGTAATTGAAGATATTTGCAAATGTACAAAGAAGCGTACCAATGGTTTGTATATTGCATTCCAGTTGTATAAGATACTGACACTGGAGAAAGCTGGCCAAGTGTGTGCAGGGCTTCCCTGTATTACTTTGTGACCTTCTATTAATCTACAGTTATTTCAAAGTAAATTTAAAAAAAGAAAAGAATGTATGTCTGTTTGTTAATATGTTTTCTTCCTTTATTTTTAAAATACAAAAGTTTTTAAAAAAGGAAGAAAGTAGATTTGAGGCAATATAGACAAACTATTAGCTGTTGTTTTAGCTTGTTGGTGGCCATCTTAGGGTAGGTAAAATTGTTTCCTACAATAATGTATGTTGAAATTGTTTTGTGATCACAGTAAATATGAATAGTGATAGAAAAACAGGCTTAAATAAACCATACCTAGTTTAAATCATAAATCTGTTACTGGCTAAATGGTCATGGAAAAAAATCTCTTAATCTCTCAGAATTCATTTTTTCTTCATAAAAACTAGTATGATAATCTCTATCTTAGCCAAATCTCTTTTTGAATCAGATCAATTTAAATAATTGATATTATGTTCTTGGCATATATTAAGAATGTGATTAATGACTGATATGGTGTGATTAGTAGCTTCAGGTAAAATTAATTTCATATGCCAAAGGTTATTCAATTAATATATGCAGGTTTTTTCTTATACAAAGGCATGTGTGCTATTGTTTTTCGTTTACTTTAGCTAAACAAAATAATACACTCTTTTACACAATTTATGTTATGTTATGCAATGACATAACATAAAGATAAATGGGAAGAAGTGATGTGCAGTCAACTCTGCCACAGGGCTGCATGCTTATTGTTTAATGTTTTAACAATAGAAAGGAAGACCTGAAGGAATAGAGAAAGACACTGCAGAAAACTGCATATCAAGTTTTCTTCTTCTCTCCTCCCTATCTCATATGTGTACATAAATATTTCAACCTTTCTTTGTAGGATCCATGACCTCATAATTGCATGTATAAAACAACTCACACTAATTTTCATGTAATTAATTTATTATCCAGCAGTATTGGATAGTTCCTTAGGACACAGATCTTAGATTCAACACAGGAAAAGACTTAGCTCTACCACTTACTTCTGATGTGCACTAAGGCAAATTACTGAGTCTCACTATTTTATGAATAAAAATACAGCTGGAGAAATCTAGTTCAGAGGATTAATCATTAAATGAAATAATCTAGGTAAAACACTACAAAGAACACAAAAAATACTGGTATAGATGTATGGGGAAAGTGAACTCAAATATTGTCTGTACAAATACAAATCAGTACAGTACCTATAGAAATCAGTGTGGGGATTCCTCTAAAACTACCATTTGATCCAGTTGTATCACTGTTTGGTATATTTTTGGAAGGATTAAAGTCAGTATACTATAAACATACCATACCTGCATACTCATGTTTATTTCAGCAAAACTCATAAAATATAAACTGGGCAAACAGCCTACATTCCTGTCAAAGAATTACTAGATAAGAAAAAGTACATAGAGTGTATATACATACATACATATATTTATACACACACACATATACTATTATTATATATTATTATATATTTTGCAGTCATAAGGAGCAAAATCATATCATTTTCAGGACAATAAATGGAACTTCAGACCATCATGTTAAGTGACATAAGCCTCACTCAGAAAGTCAAATATCACATTTTCTCTCATATAAATAATCTAGGAAAGAATTAATTGTTTTTAAAAGGAAGATGACAGGAGAGTAAGAGTGATGCACAGAGGAGAACATGGGTGGGGAAGGAAGAAAAAGGGAAGGAGTGTAATGAGGTAGGAATGATTAAAGTATGTTATGCACAGGTGAAATATATCAAAATGAACTCATAACTAACTTGCACTAATGAAAAACTTTCAATACGGTGTTAGGTCAATAGTAAACAGTTAAGAATTAACTAATATTATTCTACCAAACCAAAAAATATGCTTAAACAAAAAGCAAGCTATAGTGACTAAGAAATTTTGTTTCAAAAGATCCTTAAGGAAATAGAGAGATCATAAAAATGAATTATGTTAGAGAATGTATCTACTCAGGATGGCTACCATTCAGAAGTTGTTCAAAGTTTATTCCTAAGTGGGGGACACCTCACTTTAATGCAGATGTATTATTTCATGTTTAATATTAATTCTAACCCCAGTGTGGCCCTGCTATTTGATGGGCTATGGTACGTATTACAAGAAATGATATTATCAAGTTCCTTTCAATAAGTCTTACATGGATCCTTTCCCATCCCTACTGCTACTAATTCCCTTGATAAATTTGACTTCCCACTGTAAATAGTGCTTGAAGATCTGCATTGTTCATATATCGTTTTTGCCTCAACCTGTGAAATCTATCTTAGATTTATAAGAAGCGAGTCAATATTTATAGCATGGTTTGATTGAAATCTTGCACAGATGCATGTGAGTAGACCTGACTGTTTCAAGCGTCATTTTATCTAGCCTCACAATTCTACTTGTTGTGATGTAGATCTTTCTATCTAAGTGTATGCTCAGATATCTGAGTGTATGCTCTATTTGTTCCAGACTGTGTTAGGCAATGCAGGAAGATATAAATATGAGGAACTGACACTTCGCAAGAGCTGAATGGTCCCTGGGGAGATAAAACTTACACCCATGGTATAACCAGAGAAACCGGCCAATCATGATCTCCCATACATTTCAAACAATATAGAAGACCTCTGTATCATTCTGAATCACCTGAAGTTTACAGTATAGGGTGCAATAGCTGAAACTTCTGTTAACTATACTCCAATAAATCTCCTTATAGCAACACTTCTTGTCTTTAAAAATATTCCATTATTCCCACAAAAAAATGAACCTAAGTTAGATATTCCTCCTTACTATCCTGATTCAAAAAACATTGCTTATCAAAAAATTAGGTCCACCATGGAGAGATCAAATGGGATTCAAGTGGTAGAATTTGAATGTTCTCCTAAGTTTCCTCTTCCACAGATGAACCTAATGGTTCTGATCACACACAGAGAAAAGCACCGTGTGTTATTGCAGGTTGGCCTGCAAAAGGCTCTGGAATACTAATATATCAGCCTCTCCTGTTTTTCTCCATTGCCTCCCTGGACAAGCTGGGAAATTTCCAGAGCTTTAGCAACCATCCTTAGAAGAGTATCTCCAAAGCTGCATCTTTATCTTTAGAGCTGAACTCAATATTCAGCTCTACACCCACTTTCCAGATGTTTTCCAGGCATCATCTAGATTTTCTTGAGAGTTTCCAGGTTTATCAAGGGCAACCTAATTTGCCAAACCACCCACTTTTGATTCTATAGACAATCACTTGATTCCAGTATCTACCCAAGAACTAATGTGTCACCAAGTCCTTAAAAGTAAGCTCCTAAATATCTTTATCTATTTTTCATTTGCACTGACTTTCATAGCTCATGCTAGCATTTTCACTTACTACAGTACTAGAAATTTTTCTTAGTAGTATTCCTGGCTTTGTTTCTCGCCCCTCCCAATTCATTCTCTATATATGAACAGCCTTCTTTTTAGACTACAAAGTCTTATCAAATACTCTACACATCTGTTGAATTGAGAGAAACAATACTGCCTTGCCTACTCCTCTTAAATGGCAGTTTCCTTACTTGGTACATGCACGTATTAAAGATTTAGTGATGCTTTGAATGTGGAAGAATAAACATAATTTGAAGGCATTTAGAAAATATGTCCCATAACTTGAAAAGAGAACTACACTACCATCTTTTACAGTGTACTAAATCCTCAGCACTTGGCAGTATGAGGAGCTTCATATGGAGCCGTCCTTTGGAAATGGAGCTTAATTCTGGGTGTAAGATAGTCTCACTGAGAAAGAGCACACTGCTGTCCCATCTGGGCCAAGGGGGAGGCAATCTTGAAATTCAGCTGTAGTGAATATGAGAGGTTAATTTATTTCCCAAACCTGAGCCATTTATTTTCAGCTCTGCTAACTTACTAAAGGATCAAACAGAATATATTTAACTATATGATCAAAACAGAAGGATGATTCACTGACTTTTCTAGGTTGGTAGTACAGCAATTGATTTGCTGATGCAACCTTGCAGACGTCATCTTGTACAGCTACACTGAGCGACACAGTGCCAACCAGGCAAGCTATCCCCCACAGTCATTATGTGAATTCAAGCCTTGTTTGCTGCCTTTACTGTTGCCCACTTTAACTCTCCTTCTGGAGCAGACCAGGCTAGATGCCCAGACTGCTAGTCATTCCCCAACTTGTGCTTTCTCTTGAAAACTGCAGATGACACTTGGCTATCTTCACTCCTGCACATCTCCACCTCTTGTGCACAGCTCTAGCCACATGGACCTTCTGTAGAATTCTCTAACCAACACTAAGATTTTCCCTCTCTTTGGGCCTTAGTACTTGTGCTCTCCTCTACCTGGAATGCCTTACCTCTAGATAAGCACATGTCTGGCTGCTTCTCATCATTGGAATGTCAGCTCAAATGTCACCTCTTTATTTAAAAGATCATGCCCCGCTACCACCTAAGGTGTTCTTCAGCCCATTACCAAGGCATTCCGTCTCTGGTGGCATCATTATCTCTGCAATGTGGAGCTGATCAAGGCAAGAAAAGATAACTACAAGGAAATTTTGATCTTAGAATTAATAACCTTTTGCTGATTAAAAGCTCCTTATGACTTTCCTGGAGCATTATGAGGTAATGGAAAGAGGATATGTTAGTCCCATTTTGACTGCAAATGGCAGAAACCCCTCTCAAATTAGCTTCAGCAGCAATGGGACTTTATTGCCACACAAGTGACATGTCCAAAGGGGTACCATGACTTCAGGCAGAACAAGATCTCATGGTTTGAACAATATCAGCAGTGCACTGCCTCTTCTCTCTCTTAGCGTTGCTTTTTTTCTGTGTTAGCTTCATTTATAGACAGGCTATTCCAACATGTGGAAAAGGTGGTCATCAGAAGCATTAAGCTCTGTGCTAGAGACATAACCATAAATAATAAAGACATAGTCTGTCTTCTCTCCGAGGTGACTTGGAGAATAATGAGCTGTCTAGGCATCTATACTTGTCTGACACCATACATAAGTAAAATGGACAATAGAGCAGGGAGCAGGGGCATATACACGTGCAAATGAAGACATAGGGTAATTTCAGATAGTCACAATGACTATTTAATGCACCCTTAGGCCACCTTAGTCACCTCTTCCAATATGTTTCAAGTCTAGCCACTCTTTACAGAGGATCTACTCTGTGCTCGCCTATGCCAAAAGGATGGAGTACAGAATTGAGTGATTAAGTTCCTCTCCTTGAAGAATGCACAATACGATGCTACACACAGATAACTAACCACCCTAGAGCAGAATAAGATATAAGCCATAGAGAACATTCTGACCAAGGGCCACTCACATAGTTGAGATAAGGGGAAAGTTAATAAATATATTGGTTCACTCACTCATGGACACTGGGGTGAAGAGATGACATAGAGTATAGGAGTTGTAATGGGGCAGAAGAAATCAACCCTCAAGTAATCTATGTGAATGGAGGTTCCCCAAGATCTATAAGGAAGGCACGAAATAGGAGGTCTCTGAAAACAGTCAGGCAGAGAGTGATCACCTTGTTCTGAGACACAATAAAGAGTCTGAAATAAGCAGTCATACTATCATTTCTATTTCCAATTTTTGCAGGCCTACATGTGCCAAACAGTATGATTTTACACATATTCTTCCATTCTGTTGTATATCTGGTGGCTCTTGCCAAGGTAGATGCTAATTCAGGCATAAAACTCAAGGAAATTATGGAGCTCATGTAAAATCACATAGCATGGGTCACAGAGGTTAGTGGTACAGACCGTACTTTGACCCTGTACTATTTTCTGACCCATTCTCCCTTACCACTCTGCCTCATAACAACCTATACAGTCATAGATAGCAACGACTAAGACCTTACTGGCTTACCTTTCCATTAAAATCATTTCCAGGTGAAAAAAAGGAGCAAAAGGATGACTAAATCCCCAAAGGAAGGTTGATTTTAGAGGATTTCTCACAAGATGCTTTAAGGAGCTCTCTGACAGTGTTAATTTTAACCAAGTCATTGTGAATCAACCTTGGATTCCTCCATGCAAGGCAAAGCACAAACACAAGTGTGTGACTCAGCACAAAGCAGCTGTGACTGTCCCTCCACCCCATTACCCACACCCCAAAAGGGATGAATAACAATTTTTAGGTTTACTAAAGAACCCAAACTTGCTCAGAAAGCCTGGCATACTTGCCATCCCCCAGCTTCCATAATAATACTTCTGCACCTCTTTCAAAAAGTCTACTTCAGTTAGCCTCCTTCCCGAGATTCTCTCCTGCCATGGTGTTGAAGGAGGGATCTGGTCTGTAGGACACATGCTACATTTTTAGGTGGGGATGAGCATGTTTCCTGAGACCACCATTCAAAGGGAGAAATGGGCAAGGAAATGATCCAATTGCAATAACAGGAGCAGTATAACAATGACAGAAATCTAGTCTAAATTTTTGGATGAGGTCCTTCATTCAGGAGCTCTGAAATGCTAGCCTGCATTGTTATTATTATGACACAGTGGTGCAGGATACTCTGAAACTTAGGTTCTTCCCATGATTTTTTCCTGTTTTGTTGCTCTCACACTCAATCCCCAAAAATGAATGAGATGGTTCTTCAGTTTTGGATCTGGAGTCCACAGCCATGAGCCCAGGGATTGAGTGTGATTTCCCTTTCTCTTCTGAAGTTATGAAGATCCTCTGTGATTCACTCATCAGACATACACTGATGCAATACTGTATGGAAGACACAGCTTTAGGCCCCAGTGACTCAGCATGAGCCAAATAAATAAAGAGCTTTGCTTTCATGAGGAAATGTAGGAAAATGATAAGAAGCAACGAGCATAACAAATATGTAAATTATGAAAGAGTTAAAAAGTATTGTATAATTTTATGAAAGACAGGAAATATGAGCAGAAGAATAGGGACAGGGAATGCCAGAGTTTGAGGGTAGTGGGCTGTGGTATTAAAATGCATGCTCAGTTTTGGCCACACTGACATTGTAAGAGATGAGCAAAGGCTTGAACGACATGAAAGATTTAGTCCCATCTGATTAAGTTCCATTCCATATTCAAGAACACGTCAGTGCAAAGGTCCTGAGGTGGACACACGCCTAGTGTATTTAATATCAGCGATAAGGCCTATGAGGCCCTCATAGAGTGAGCAATCCTTGTTCAGTCATCTTCTTAGAAAGCCAGTATGATACATTTAGCTCCACAGTACAAAAACTGTACTAGTTAATGATCCAAGGCATGGGAACAAATTGCCTGAAAGATGGCACTCATGTTATGTTCATAATTACATCACCACTACACAAACAGTTCTGTTTCAAAATCATTTTAAATTGGAGAATGAAACAAGGAAAGAACAAATGGATGAATGTAAAGTTCTGGATTTTATTAATACAGTCTGATCTTTCTACAACCCTCATAGTTCATATTTAGTCCTAGGCCCAGAGGTGCTTACACCTATGCAACTGGGTTCTAGGGTTTAATCCACTGATTTTTGTACTGCAACAATCTGCCTTCTACTCTTCTGGGTATGCTCTCTGGAACAGATCACAATGTACCTTTAACAAGTTTCTCTTTCTGGTCCTATTGCTTATATTTAACAGCATCACTGCACACTATCCCTTCAGTCTTTCCACCGATTCCTCCTACACATGCTAAAATCAATTTCCTCTTCAATTCGCAACAGCTGAGAACAAAGCACATGTCATCTCAATAGATTGTACCACTTTCCCTTTTGACTATGGTCTATTCAACAAACATGCAAAGCATGCCTGGTGTGGGTCAAAATCAATAAAGAGGCAATTCCATAGCCCCTACCATGGCAAAGCTTCCCACCACTCAAACTGAAATAATACTTAGCACCAGCAAGGATGGGTGGCGGTGAGCCACTTCCATAAACTCCTTGTGGAAAGACAAATTAGTGTGTTTTCTCTAACAAGCAATTTGGAACCATGTAACCAGATCTTAAAATTTCACATCATTTTTCTTAGAATATCAATTCTTGAAAGCTGTTCTAAAGAAACAGACATATGGTCAAATATTGAAAATCAAGTTGTTTCTTATAATCATTTCAGGAGAGGAAGCCTGAAAATTAAAGTTCCCCAAATAAAGGACACATGTAAATATATTTTTATACTAAAGGATACATGTAAATATAATTTTATACAACTGTATTGCCA
This sequence comes from Dinomys branickii, assembly GCA_004027595.1. Lineage (NCBI taxonomy): Eukaryota > Metazoa > Chordata > Mammalia > Rodentia > Dinomyidae > Dinomys > Dinomys branickii. The sequence continues at coordinate 18,728 of PVLD010026947.1, forward strand.
CCAAAAGCACGTAATGACATGCAGAAATATTCACTGTATATTGCTAAGACAAAATGGATACAAAACTGTGTGTACATAATTGTTTTAATTTTATTTTATAAAACATACATGCATAAAAAACTCAAAACATATTCGTGCAACCCCCATAGTAACCAAATACTTTCATTTATATACTAATGTTTTATATACACAATAATTACAAAATGTTGAATAATGTAAATATTCTAAAAGAAGTAATAGGCACTGTACAAAAATATATCGCATGTTTTAGAGTTTTGCCAAGACAAAGGGCATGTGCATTCCACAGGTATACTGAATTACACCTATTGTGTATTACATTCTCCCTCACACAGTGAGGGGCAGTCATATATTTGAGTCTTTTCCATTTTCATATTTGAAGGACATTATTTTGTTATAGGGTGATGTTATCACTGTGCTCTCAGAAGGTAGAATGCTAGAGGCAAAGCTGCCTTCACCTCACAGGAGTTGCCTGTTCCCCAGGGGGCAAAAGAAATCACCAAAGTAACTCTCAGAGGGATATTTAGGAGTCTCTACTCATAAAACTCTGTGCTGGGTAGCAATCTTAGAAAATTCCCATGGAGTACAAAAATGTTTCTCTGAGTTTTCTGTGAGTTGACCAGCCTACAAGTTGATCAATATGGTTGGTTTTTCTGTGGTGCTTCAAAACCAATGATCTATGAAGACTTCCCTTTCCCATTCTTAATATTCTCTCCTGAAACAGAGATCCACTGTACTCTCTTTAGTACATGATTATTGCACATGAAGGTTATGTTCATCACAGGAGTAGGTACATATGCATAACACATCTTGGACTCTTTTCTATTCCCCTTCCTTTAAACATCCACCACCACTTCTCCATCTCTACATCCCCATCCCCATTTTTATTATTATTTTTACTACTATTTTTAGCCCATGCTTACAAAATTAATGCTTACATTGACTGTACATTATTGTTTACATTTAGTATTTGCTACAAGTACCTGACACATCAACTTAAATTTCAGTTCTTTTTCCCTCTTCCCTATATGTTCAGCCTTGGTCCCCTGGAGCACTCCCATCTGCAAAATTCCTATTGTACTATTTACTTCTTTCACTCCTTTGAGTTGCTCTTTATTTGTACTTTGTCTTACCTAAATGATATCATATAGTATTTACCCTTGTGTGTTTGATTTACTTAATGTATCACTGTATTTTCCAAGCGTATTCATTTTCCTTCAAATATCTTAAATTTTTATGCTTTTTTATAGCCAAGGAGTATTCCATTATACGTAGGTACCATATTTTCTTTATCCATTCATCCACTATTATGTTGTGCTTCTTTATACACTGATATGCATGTATTGCTGAACATGCTATATTTTACTCTTTGGGGACAGTGTCTGGAATGGAAATAATGGCATCAAATCGAATTTCTAATTTCAGTTTTTGAGAAATCTCCATACTGATTTCCATAGTGGTTGTACCACTTAACACTCACAAGAACAATGTACACATTCTGGGAAGATGGCGACCAGGTAAGCAGCAAAGGAGGGATCCTCCCTGATAGAGACCGCCAGCTCGAGACAGGCTTAGTGAGCTCAAATGCCGGGACCTCGGCTGGAAGTTCAAACTGAACATGTTTCCCTGTGCTGCAGGAGATGTGGCGGGGCAGCCCAAATTGCCCTGGTGAGATGCGGGAAAGCCCAGAGCGCTGGGCACCAGAGACACTCGGTGCGGGGGAGGGGGGGAAGGGTGGTGGCTCGGCTGGGTGTGAACACCCTGGGGGCGCAGGCGGATTGGTCCCTCCCAACTCCTGACCCTGTGCAGCTCGCCAGCAACTTCGGCCAGAAATCGGCTTTTTAGCAGCTGCAGCGCAGGGCACCCTCGGAGCCCACGCTGCTCAGGCAGGCTGCGCAAATCCGAGCAGCAAACCGGGATCACGCTCTGGTCCTGGCCCCCGCTGCCAAGGCCCTCAGTGGCCTGCAGTCTGCGGCCAAGGCGGGGTGAGGAGCACAGAGGAGCAGAGCACCTCGCTCCCTCCCCCAGACCCTGAGAGCACGAGGAAACAGAGAAGAATTGTGGAGCGGCGGATCGCGGGCGTAGCGTGAAAAATTGGCATTTTTGAACCTTCCTGCCTGCACGGATTCTGAAACAGGTGAGCTATCTGCGTGCCACGACGGGAACATCGACTGCTCCCAAACCTGCAGGGAGCCCTGGACGGGCGGGAGAGCGGCTTTACATGACCAACCCAGGTCTCTAGGTAGGGAGTAGCTCACCCCACAAACCAGCATCTGAGCAGACTTTTAAGTGGAACTCTTAGTAGAAAGATTAAGGGACATTCCCCTGAAGAGAAGAAGCCATTTGAGCAGCCGATCCAACGGACCTTTGCCGGGTGAAATGCCTGGGTAATTTATAGCTCAACAGTTTGAATCTGATATCCAAAAATGGGAAGAGAGAAGAACAAAACACAGTCTCAGAACTCAACCCCACCCAGAACAAGTCCTGGATGTGAGGATATAGGGGAACCAGGAAGCCACATACCTGCAAGTTCTGAAGTGATTGCATTCAAAATAAAGAAACAGTTCCAACAGGCCATAGAAGAGATTAAACCAGAAATAAGCCACATTCCTGCAATTTATGAAACAATTACGTCCAAAGTAATGAAACAACTCCATCAGGCTATAGAACAGATTAAAGCAGAAATTAGTCACATAC
>PVLD010026948.1:0-21442 GCA_004027595.1 Dinomys branickii
TTTTTTTTTTTTTTTTTTTTTTTTTTTTTTTTCCGGGACCAGGGATCGAACTCAGGGCCCTAGTGCTCAGCGGCAAGCACTTAGCCCACTGAGCTGTACCTCCAGCCCCAAGGTGATTCTGTTTCAATAATGTGTCTACAAATTTTTACTCCCACCAACAGGGGACAAGAGTGTCCTTTTCTCCACACCCCAGCCAAGTCCAAATTTAGAGCTGAAAATTTCAGTGCTGTACTTTCAGTAATCATTTCCCAATACAGTCTCAAAAGCATGATGCAGATGAAAGAGTAGGTAGATCAATGGAAATCTGAAATCCAAAGAGATAAAGGATCAAAAAGTAAACAGAGGCTCCGAGACCTGAGAAACCATCACAAAAGGTGTCAGACTTATTTTACTGAAGTTTCTAGTGGAGAATGCAAGACAAGGTTATCAAACAGAATATCTTTGAAGAGACAGTGACTGAAATTTTTCCAAATCCAAGTGTTTCCTTTGCCAGTCATGCTGTTTTCTGTAGGTCTGCTTTCCACATTCCTTACCTTGGCAACTGATTTCTACTCTGCCTAGTACACAGCTTTCCATTTTCTGCATACATCCATCTCATTTTATGATCCTTCATAAAAATAATTTTTATGAGTATTCATGAAAATAGCCCACATGGAATGAATCACCTGATAGTTTTGCTTTTCTTTCCACTAAAATAAATGTGAATCTTATGGAAAATGGTTAGAAGATAGAAACTCGAAATCTAAGTTCAAAATACTTTGGAACTTTCTATAGAGTTATATGTCTAGTCTCTCAACTTTTCTGTCTTCATCTCAGTATTTTGCACCACTAGCAGGGCATTAACACACATATAGTTATCTTTTGGAAAGAGTTGAAGTCATCGTATTACAGTGATATATACATACCCATGTTTATATCAGCCTAATTAATCATAGCTAATTCTTAAAAGCAGCATATATATCTATCAAAAGAGAAATCGATAAAGTAAATGTGGTATCTATGCACTGTGGGTTTCTCTGCCGTGAAGGTTAGACTCGAGTCTTGTAAGTAAATGGGTACACCTTGAGATTACAATATTGAGTGAAATAAGTCATATATATATATAGATATATAGATTATATCACTAGAGTTATGATCCTATATTTGTATAATGTATGCTTCTGTGAAGTAGGTAAATTAATGACAAAGTAAAAAATTGTAGACTTCAAATTAGTTCAGAGCAATGAATACCAATCATAAATTAGCCAACTTTATTTGATGATACTGACAGATCATTAAGGTCAGACAGTACGAAAGTTGCTCGCATGACCAAGTGAGTATATGTATACTGTGGGTAAAGATGATAATTTCCAACTAGAAAATTTCCTCTTTCAAGAACAGTAACATAGAAAGAGCTAACAAGCCTGCATTTCATAGGTTCAGTTGATGATGGGTATAAAACTTCCTCAAAGGTGAACACAGTCTTGTTAGAAAGAAGTCAAAACTTCAGTTTCCAATAATTTGCATTACTCCTGGACCAATAATAGAAGACTATGATTACAGGAAAAATTGGTATGTGTTGTCAAAAATTCCACATAAAAATCATATTGAGTGTCTATTTGTATCTTTTATGTTAAAGAGACAAAAAGGAGGCAAAACAATAAACATGATACAGAACTTCAAAACAAGATGATAGGAATTTAGCAATGATTATTATACTGCTTATTGTTATCTTCGATATTGTACACATTGACAAAGTGACTGCAGGGAAGTGTTTTTGTTTAACTGTGGTTTGTAAAACCTTGAAGAGTGTACTTTTGTGTAGGCCTTGAAATACTGGCAGTGATTTGAAAGAGTGGTATGTTAAACAACCTTTTTGTCTTTAAAGTACATACAGAGGGCTGGGGAGATAGCTCAGTGGCATAAGTGCCTGCCTGGCAAGCGCAAGGTCCTGAGTTTGATTCCCAGTACTGCAAAAAAAAAATAAATAAATAAAGTATATACAGAGTTCACAAAGCAGAAAACATATGTAGAAACCTGGCATAACCAGTATTGCATTTTCAGGTTTTAATTTTTTTTTTTTTTGGTACCAGGAATTGAACTCAGGACTTTGCACTTGCCAGACAGGCACTTATGCCACTAAGCTATATCTCCAGCCCTTTTAGGTTTTACTTTTGAAGGAAATATGAAAAATTAAATAAGAAACTAGAGACAATGAAATTCTTCTTTTATTTATTAAACTATTTTTTTATTTTTTTATTTTTCTGTTTTTGAGACAGGGTCTTTCTATGCAGTTCAGGCTGGCCTTGAGCTCGTTCTGTAGCCCAGGCTGGTCTCAAACTTGCAAGGATCCTCCTGCCTCAGCCTCACAAATGCTAGGATTACAGGCGTGTGCCACCATGTCCATCTTAGTAAACATTCTAAACAGTCTAATTTCCTTGAGCTTCTAAGATATATAATATATATATATATATATATGTGTGTGTGTGTGTATGTATATATACATGTATATACATATATATTCTGTTGAGGAATATTCAATTGAATATATGAATATGAAGCTCAAGGAATACATACATATATACATATTAGATTCTTACTACATTAAGGAAGGATTCTGATATTTATATAATGTAGATATGATGATGGCTATAAACAGGTCTACAAGATTTTTTGCAAAAAGTTTTTGATATCATATCACAGTTTCTACAGAAGTCTGAATAAACTGTGCCTGACCTTTTGTTTTTACACAATTCATCAAACTTTTACCTAATGTCAGCTATGTCTAACTCTGCAAGCGGTAGTAAAGGCTTTGTCTACATTTTCTGCATTTGGAATGAATTTGGAATAGTGGCATGTAGGCAGCTGAATACAAACAAGGTGTCTAGTCCTGTAATAAAACAATTTGTTATGGAAGCCCTTGGAGGACTTGGCTAGTATTGCCTTTAGAGGGAAAAATAAACAATTAGGTAACAGTTTAGCTAGAAGAGCAAGCTCTCAAATCAGTTTTTCTTTCATACAAGCAGTAAAACCAATATTATTCTTTAAAGTATAAGAAATGAAACATAAGTGTGTGGTAGTTTGCCATGCAGAATAATAAATAGGCCTTTGTAACAAAGGGTGTGCCACAATCATTGGCAAAGTATTGTTAAGAGCTTGGAATATCAGAAAAATAATGAGCACTTCAATGTGTCTCACCTGTCCTATGTGTGGATAAAATGGTCCAAGATAAAAGTTTCTGGGGAGAACAAAGGTTAAATAATATTTCTTAAATGCCCAGGAATTAGACATAATCTTAAAAACAAATCAAACTGAGAGAAGTTTTCTTCAGAAAAGATAGTAATATAATGTCTTACGTTCCTTGATAATAATTTAATAAAACAAGTACATTCTTACTTCTGGAATGATGGATTGAGTAATAATGATACCAAAGTTATTCCTAAATAGGTGGTTAGTTTAGAGCTGGGATTTCCCAACTGTCCTCATATATAACATATTGCACAGGTATTAGAATGCTGTACCTAGATAGCATCTTTAACATGTATTTGCTTTGGTACTTGTAGCATTAGTTTCTGTAGATTACATCAATTTCCAGAGTTCAGGTAAATTAGGAACCTACTCAAGTACAGTGTAGCATCTAGCTCATTTGCCAAGTGAGTCCCTAAAATTTTGAAGCAACAGAGAATGGCAGCCCATGTTGATCTATGCATAAAAACTAAATATATATAAAAATGAATATATTAAATCATTAAACATCAAATAAAATTTTGCCACCCTTCTTACTTGCCAAATTCATCTGCATAAATCCCTGAAAAGCCAAGTTTAAATTTTGACTTCCTTGGTGATTCATATAGTAAAGTAGCAGTGTCAGCGAGCAGTTCTTTTGTTTAAGTTTACGTTCACATTACCAGCTTCCTTCAGCACCTGAGCAACCATGTATGGAAAAGTCTACATACAGAGATAAAGGTCAATCCCTTTATGGCAACAGAAGAGTCTAATCCACAACTTCTGCAGCATTCAGCCTAGAAAAGTAAACAGTAGTCTCCTCAGTAATCATCACAGCATGTTTAGGTTGTGGTGGACGACTTCCAGGTTTCCTACATTTTGTGTCTGCTTCCCATTCAAAACCAAGTAGAGAAAACCAGATATACTACCTGAAACAACGACATGGGATTCCCTGCTTCTGCTTGTTGATGCAGTTTCCCCATTGCAAAAACTTCACATTAGAGCTCATCTGGAATCTTCTGGCTTTTTCAGTATGAAGCTTTCCCCACCTGACTGCCTTTTAATCTTTACAAACACAAGCCATTGTGCTATATTACTTTACTATAGCAAATTCTGAACAAATAATTTCTACTTACTTTCATTTGAGTTACCTTAATTTATTTGCACATATGTGCGTGAGTCTGGACACTCCAGCCTAGAAAATAAGAGGGTTTTTTCTTTTCCCACAAACAGTGGCCCTGTGACCAGCTCTTAGGTTTAAGAAAGACCTAACCAAAGGGGTCTGCTGAGGTAAAGGAAGCGAGCCAAGTGCCGTACGAACAAGCAATTCCATGATTCCCAGTACCTGCAGCATGGGTATGTAAATGACCCAGTAGGTTCAGCTCAAATTATACCTGTCTTTCCCCCCACAGGGAGAAGTACAGCTAGAGCAGGAGTAGTAGACAGGGTCATGACGACCCGTCAGTGGGCGCCTTTGACTAGACCAAATCACAAAGATGGTAGCAACTCTGATCATTTTCAGTCTAGGACTAAGCTTGAAATCTATTGAACTTTTTAAAGAAAATACTCCCAAATGAGTTAGAAAACATCATAAATGGTCCGCTTTTGTAATGGCCTTCACTCACATCACATACCTTAAGGCAGGCTTCTCAATCACTTTTATGCCGTGAGAGCTAATATTGAATTACATTCAAAATCTACTATTTTTTCATGAAAAATTATCAACTGTATATAAAACGCCAATATTTTCCCAGTAATTCAAACAATGAAGTGGCTAAATATGAACTTGCCTTTTATTTACTTGGTTCAAATTCTCCTGCTAGAGAAAACTTTGCAATTTTAAATCACTCATTTATTGCCATCAATTCCATTATTCAAAGCTTGCTGGAATAACTAACGTGTTACTTTGAGGGCAAACATATTTTCTATTTAATTTATTTGCCTGAAGTATAAGGAGAAAGTCTGAAAATTTTCAAAGAGGACGTTTCATTTAAGCTCTTAATTTTACTATGCTGTGAATTACAAGGCACCCCAGGAAGCACTGACCTGATAGGTGCAATGCAAATGAGAAATACTTTTAAAGCGCAGTCTGAAGGCTGATAAGATTTCTACTATTTGTTGTTCTCCTTGTTGTTTTGTTTTTCTTTCCTTGTTCTGTCATCAGGGATTATATTTAAGACAATTTGATTTTATTTTTCCTTGGTTACAAAGTACGTGAAAATCTCTTAACCAGACACATTTTCTTAGTAAGGAAAGTAGGTACTTTTGTGAAGTAGCAGCAGGCTTACTGTCATCACCTGTGTGCACTTCTCTAGGCTCAATTTGGAATTGTATGGAGAACTATAAGACTCTTGGAAATCTTATTCCCAGAAGGAAATGAAAGATTGAAACCACTCTTGTGAATTTTGTCCCTAGCTGAAATTGAAACTTTAGTATTTTGAATCAACGGTACAGTGTTAAGGAGAAAGAAATATCTGATATTCAGCTTTGCATTTTTTCTAGAATCATTTTCAGTAGAACCAAAAAACTTCAGTTGAATAAAGTGAAATCTTGTGAAAATAATGTTTTTAAGGATTACTTCCTTTTTAAAAGGTGTAAAAATCTACCTAGATTTTTCTGGTAAAGGAAGAACCTCTAGAGAGAGGAAGAGCACGTCTTTTTTACTTCTTAAACATAGATATTAATATTCATTTATTTCAAATAAATCTCTTAACTATCAATGAAATGTTGATTCCCTCCTTCACTGAGCTCATCATACTGAAAAATTCAAACACTGCATTACATATACATATATAATATTTATTCAGAATAAAGAATAATTGTAAGTTTCTAAATGTAGGTATTTACTATGTTACATACTAATAAATGATACAAATCCTTACAGAAAGGAAAACATCTGGATAAAACTTTTCCTTAATTGTTTCACCACCTTCTCCAGTGCTAACTAAATATTTCTTAGTAACTGGAGTTCCAGAGTTTGACCCACTGCACATTCCCAAATTGTTCTTCAAAAGAGGTAAAAATAAGTTTTTGTGATAGAAGACTTCCTTCGAGCTGAAAAAAACTACAAAACTATTTAAGAAAACTAAATGTAACTTGCAACACAATTTTATGAAGGAAAATAAATAGATTTCGAATAAAGAGATCTAGCTTTTTGTACTACTTCTAATGACAAATAACTATCACACCCCGTGAAAAGTTACCCTCTATTTCCTTGCCTTCAAAACATAAACAAAACTGTATTCCAAGTCTGTAATATAGTCATAAAAAGGAGCCAAGATTACTCTTCTCACAAGTATATACTATGTAAATCTAAACAATGAGAATAGAAAAGAAACAAAACATGTATTTCAAAAATAATCCTCTAGGGGTGTCATCAGACACATTTTCCTCTACTAATAAGAAATTAAGCACATTGTATTCTACATACCATTACTTTCTTATAGGAAATCAATAGAATTTTATCACTAAATAATCTTTTAAAACAACACTGAAGTTATTTCCTTTCTTTTAACTTCTTTCCTTCTTTGACTCATTCATTTCTTCTTTGCTTCTTTCTCCCTCCCTTTCTGCCCTCTTTTTCCTTTTGGCCCTCCTCCCTCCTGGCCTTCTCATTTCTTTTCTCTCCATTTTTTACCTTCCCTATCATCCTGTTCACTTCTCACATCCTTGCCAACATTTGCTGAAGCCCTTCTGTTGCACTAATAGAAAAATTCAAAAGAAGGAAGAAAGAATGGAATGTTGAAAACGTAATTTAAAATGAGACCTGTTGTAATAGGTAGTTACAAGTATTTTCACCTAACTGAATACAAGAGTGAAAGGGGAAGAGTGATGTGACATGATTGTGACATGATTCTAGGTAGACAGGCAAGGACAGGACACGCAAGTTGTTAGGTAATCTATAGTGGAGTTTCCATTTTACTCTACAGGTGATAAAAAATAGAGAAGAGTTTTAACAATGGGAAAGACATAATACTTTTCTAATTGTTTTATTAGTGCTTTTGCTGTACATTGTGAAATAGTGATTGAATTCACCTTGCACAGTTGTTATATTTATATTGCATATCTTAATTCTTCATGGTTCCCTTTCTCTTTCTGTGCATCCCTTCTCATTTCATCTCTAGATTCCTTTCCCAGTTGTAAAAGATCTGTCTCCTCGGTTTGAATTATCCATACTTTATTTTTCTCTTTGAAATTATTTATGCTTTGCGTTTATTATATAAGGGAAACCCTGTGAAATTTAAACTTATATGTCTGATTTATGTGAATTAACATTATGTTCTCAACATGCATTCATTTTCCTACAGGTGACTCAAGTTTACCCCTCTTTCTGGCTGCATTCTACTCTGTTGTATATACATACCACATTTCTTTACCTATTTATCTGTTTATTTACATGTAAGCTTATGAGGTGTGCTGCTACAAACATGAGTATGCATATATCACTGCGATATGGTGTTTAATTCTTATTTTCACATTTATTTCTTTGAGGAAACTTCATACTGCTTTCCATAGAGGTGGCACTATTTTACATTTCTAACAACATAGAAGACATTTTTTCCTGAACATCTCACTGGAATTTATTATCATTTGATTTCTTTATGACAGCTAGTATTTCTTAAGTAATTTAGAATTTCAATTTTGCTCAAGTTTTATTTCTTGGATGAGCAGCAAAGTTGAACTTTTTTCAAGTATTTATTCACATTTACACTGCCACTATGATGCGTTTTTCCATTTCAATTGTATTATTTATTTATTTCTTTGTTTAAATTTTTTTGGTTTTTTTTTTTTTTTTTTTGAGACGGGGTCTTGAGACAGTTCAGCCTGGCTTTGAACTCACTATGTAGCCCAGGCTGCCTTTGAACTCATGGCAATCCTCCTGCCTAAGCCTCCCAAGTGATGGGATTACAGATGTGTGCTATTATGGCAAGCTTCAATTGCTCATTTTATATTTGAGTTTCTTTTATTTTTGAATGTATAATTTTTTAGTTGTTTATATACATATATATATACCAGATATTAGCCTCTGAGGAGTAGCTGCATTTTGTTTTGCATTCTATAGGTTTTGACTTCACTTGACTGTTTTCTGTGTTGAGTAAAACTCTTTAATTTTATAAAATCCCATTTTTTCATTTCTTAATATTATTTCATTTTTATTTTAAAGAGAAAAGAACAAAAACAAAATAATAAAAACAAAGACAAAAACAAAAAAGCAATAAAAACTATACAAAATTTCAAAACAAGGTGATAGGATCAACAGTGGTGGTTGTGTTACTTACTGTTATCTTCAGAGTGATTGCTCAGATTACCAGGTGTAGGTATGCAAGATTACAATTGGGGTTACTTCAAAAAGTCTTTACCTATGCCTATGACTTCAAGAGTTTGACTTATTTTGTCTTCCAGTAGATTAAATGATTGTTATAATATACAGTTATTTCATCCACTTTGATTTTATTTTATACGTGGTGAAAGATATGGGTCTAAGATTCAATCTTCTGCAAGTGCGTAACCGGTTTGTGCAGCACATTTGTTAAAGGGACATTTTTTCATCAGGCATATCATTTTTGCCCCTTTCTCAGAGATCTGACGTAGGAATGTACCTCTGTTGTTTCTGCACCATCAAGTGTGTTCCAGTGATCCACACATCTGCTCCGCTGTCAGTATCATGTGGTTTTCCATCCCTGTAGCTTTGTAATAGAACCTGAAATCAGTGATTCTGATGCCCTCTGCTTTCTCCTTGGAAAAAATGTGTTTCGATCTTCTGAGTCTTTTCTGCTTCTACGTAAATTTGGGGTATCATGGTTGTTTTAGGATTGTTTGTTTTTTCTAGGTCTCTAATAACTGCTATAAATATCAATATCTATCTATAGCTACATCTCTATCTGTATCTATGTCATATATATATATATATATATATATATATATTCATGGTAATTTTGACCATATTTGTTGTACCAATCGATCTATCCAGGAGCAAAGTTTACCTTTCTATTTCTGATGACTTATTTTTAATATCCTCTTTCACAATACTACAGTTTTCCATGTATAGGTGTTTCACTTACTTCTTTAGGTTCATTCCTAGTTATTTAATTTTTATTGAGGTTATTATGAATGGCATTTTTCCCTTAAATTATCTTTCACTGGGTTCATTATTGCTATAAAGGATTATTGTTGTGCATGGATTTTTGTATCATGCTATATTGCAGTATGTGTTTATTATTTCCATGAGTCTTGGCAGAGACTTTTTGGGATTCCAGAATAATGAATCATGTCGCTGCAAATGATAGTTTGTCTCCCTTTTTCGCTCCATTTTTTTCCCTTATGTGATTACACTGGCTTAATTTTTAGGGCTATATAGAATAGGAGTGGGGATAGTGGCCGTGCTTGTTTTGTTCCTGAGTTTAGAGGGAAAGCTTTCAGGGTTTTCCATTTAACATGGACGTTGCCAATGTGTTTGTAATGGTTTTTTTTTTTTTCAGATTAAAATAAGGTCTTTCTATACCTATTTTCTTCAGTGTTGTTATTATGAATATATGTTGCATTCATCATAGCCTTTTTCTAAATCTATTGGACTGAATATGTGATTTTGCCTTTGCTTCTTTTTATGTGACCTATTAAAATGTATTAATTGGCATGTGTTGAACCAATCTTGCTTCTGTGGGACGAAGCCTACTTGGTCAAGAAGTATGAGCTTTACAATGATTTGTTTCACTGAAGAGATCATTTCATTCATTTGTAAGTATCTTGTTGAGGATTTTTGCATCTGTGTTCATTACAGAGATTGACTTGTAGTTTTATTAGTTGGAGCCATGTCTGGTTACAGTCACGGTAATGCCAGCTTCCAGAATAAAGTTTTTATTCTTTCTACTTCAATTTAATTAATGCAGTTGATGAGTACTGGTGTTATATTTCCATGATGTTCTCATAAAAGTAAATGCTCAATCCATAGGGTCCTATCCTTTTCTTATTATTTTTTATTGTCCCAATTTGTTACTTGTCGTTGAAATGTTCAGAGATCTTATGTTCTCTTGATTTTGCTGTCATAACACATATGTTTGTAGGATTCCAGTTTCTCCAAAATTTGGGTTACATATTTTCAAAATAGTAACTAATAATCTCCTGGATTTTTCAGTGTCTATTGTGATTTCACTTTTTTATTTCTAATTAAATTCATATGGGTCTTTCCTTCTTTTATTAATTTTGCTTAAATGTTTGCAATTTTGTATATTCTATTTTTTCTTACCAAGAATTGAACTCAGGACCTCCCACTTGCCAGGCAGGTGCTACACCACTTAATTAAATGCCCACGTCTCACTTTTCTTTAATTTCTTCTGGGACCCAATTACCTCAGAATGTGTTATTTAATCTCTCGTTGATAGCACCATTTTCATGATTTATTTTGCCATTGATTTCTAGTTTCACTGCACTATGACCGATAATATCATTCTGGTTATTTTGTATTTATTGAAATGAGCTTTATGGCCTAATATGTGGAACATTTTGGAGAAAGTTACTTTCAAAAGAATGACTATACCAGCTAGAACACTCCGTAGGTATCTATTAAATCTATTTGTTTGAAGGAATGGTTTAACTCCAGCAATTTTTTGTTGATTTTTTTTCTGTTTCATTTGTGTACCTATGAAATTTGGGTATTGAAGCGCCCCACTATGACTGTGGTGATATGAATCTCATCTCTATTTCCAGATTTGTTTGATGAAGTTCCATGCAGTTGTGTTTGGTGCATATTTATTTACAGTTCTTATCTCATTCTGTTCCATTTTCCCTTAGCGAATATGTATTGACCTTTTTTGCTTCTTCCGGTTAGTATTGGCTTGAATTTCACTTTCTCTGAGAATAGCATAACTACTGCCTGATTTGGGGCTTCCATTGCATGGAACATTGCTTTTCATCCTTTAATATTTAGAATATGAATTTTTGAGCTGCATAAATGTACCTCTTGTGTGCAGCATACTTCCCAGGTTCTTTATTCCTTTTTAATATAATGTGCCCATCTGTATCTTTTGATTGATTGAGACCATTTATATTGAAAATTATTACTGAAAAGTATTGATTTATTCTTATCACTTTTCTTATATTGTCGGTTTCTTTTTTCCCTTTTTAAAAACTGCTTAGTCTGCTTGATACATTCATTCCATAACACTTTTTGGGTTTGATGGCTTTGTTAAGTTTGGTATCCTTGAGAAATTTGAAGTGTTGATTCCGGGTGGTTCAATTTCTTTTTTGTTATGTTTGTTTTGTTTCATGAGACAGAGTCTCACTATATAGTTCAAACTGGCCTTGAACTTACTTACTTTGCACCCCAGTCTGGTCTCAAGCTCACAGAAATCCTCCTGACTCAGCCTGCTAAGTGCTGGGATTATCGGCATGTGCCATTATATTTGGCTATGAATTTTTTTATGGTGTTCTTTTTCATAGAATGTTGGTATTTCTCCATCAATTTTGAAAAACACTTTTGTAGGATATATTATTCTGGGTTCAATTTTTCTATTTTAGAGCTTGAAACACTTCACTCAAAGCTCTCCTGCCTAATGAGTTTACATTTAAAAGTGATTCATTTTTTCTCCAAATACTTATAGGACACTTGCTTAATTTATACTTTTTGTATTTTGACTATGTTGTGTAGTGGAGATCTTTTCTGGGCTTGGCTTTTGCTGATTCCATATGCCTCACTTACATGGATGTTTAATTGTTTCTCCATATTTTAGAATTTTTCTGTTGCGATTTCTATAAACAGAATTCCTCATTTCATAGTATTGTTTTCTGATTTTCATATCTCTAATTACTCTTAGGTTAGTCTTCTTTGCATTATGTACTAACTATTGAATCAATTTGCCTTGCTTTTGTTGCTAAAGTAACTTTGAGTATACTGTCACGTGCATCAGACCCATGTCTTTTTTCTTTTAATTTTATTTCAAAGAGAATAAGAAAACAAAGCCAAAATTATACCAACAAAGAACATAAAATGATACAGAATTTCAAAACAAGTTAATAGGAAACTAACAATAGCTGTTGTATTATATATTATTATCTTCAAACTGGTTGCTCAGGTCACCAGACATATGTATGCAACATGGATTAAACAATTAAGCATTAACTGTTCCTTTCAACAAACCAATAGAAATCAGTAGTACAATTATTCCAGCTATTTTGTGTTTGTGTTTGTGTATAAAATTTCCCCTCCTTCTTTAAATCTGAATTTGTCTTCTTACAGTCATCATTTATGCAGCCCAAGTATCTATCACTAAAATTTATTGTCTCCTAGATTTCTGCTTATACCTTTTAATGGGCTCTAATTGGTTAATTTGGGGAGGAGATGGTATAATTTGCCCAGTACAAGGTTCTGCCAAATTCTACTAGAAAATTCTCACTCTCCTTCCTTTCGTTACAGGTTAAGTCTTACATGAGGGTGTGTGTTTTTCCCTCCACGTTTTTTGACTAGTGCATTATCCAGTGTCCAATAACCAGGCATTATTCTCTAAGTTTCTACTTGCAGTCTTTTTCTGTCACTGTCACAAAAGTGTCAGTTTCTAACAAGTGAACTTGGTAGAGTTCTCAGGTTACCTGCAGGCATTAGTGTCTGACTGGGGATGTTAGGGTTCTCTTACTGGCCCTCCCTAGCAGACGTGGGCAGTGCGTAGGATGTCCTGTAAGCACAGCGCTTTTGTGTATGCAAAGTAACAAACCACTAATTATGTATTGGTCTGGCCTCTTCTTTCCCTAGATTCCCATTGCTCCCTGACGCTGTTCGGTCGTGCAGCCCCTGGGTGAATCCTATCCATGCTTAGGTTTGGCTGCCTAATCATAGTGGTGCACTTGTTTTCAAATTACTGAATGCCTGCCTGCATCCCATCAGAACTTACTCTCAGACTTTCAGTTTTTCTATGGCTCCAGTTTGAGAGTATCTCACTGGCAGTGATCCTCTTCCCAGTGGGGTGATTACAGCGACTGAGAGCCTATTTTTATCAGCCAGGCTAACATTAAATTGCCAAGTTCCTCCTTCAGTAGCCTGATCCTCTCCCATGGTGTGTGTGTATGAAAGTTCTGGGATGTAATGTGCCTTGTGAAAGAGAATTTGGTTTCAAAAGATAAAAGAATGAAAACATATTAGCAAACACACAGACATAAACAAAACAACATAAAAACAACACAAGCAATACAGAATTTCAGACAAGGTGCTAGGAAATTAACAATGACTTTTGAATTACATATTGTTATCTTCAAATTGTTATTGAGGTAAACAAATATAGGCATGTAAGACTGATCAATTAAATATTAACTGTTCATTTCAATAAAACAATATCAATTAGTTGTACAATTATCTTAGATATTTTGTGTAAACATATATTCATATTTTCCATTTGTTCTTTCTTTTCTGTTTCCCCTGTCCCAGTTGTTCTATCCTTTTGACCAGTTTCTTTCACTGTCACAATATCTACTGTAATTTTTAAATTTAATTTACCCTTTCAAGTTCTTATAGGGAGGCAATACGATATTTACACATACAAGTCTGATTTATTTCACTTCTGAGAATGGTCTTTATTTGCATCCATTTACCTACAAAAGCCTTGAGTTTATCTTATTTTATAGCTGAGTAATATAATATTATATAAAAATAACTCATCTTTTTATCCATTTCTCTGTTGATGGGCATTTGGGTTGTTTCCAAGATTTAGATAGATATTACAAATTGTGTGTTATAAACATAGATGCACATATATTGCTGTGCTGTGATGTTTTTAGCTCCTCCAGAAAACTATGCAGAAGCGAAATAGCTGGGTGGAATGGAACCCCTAATCCTACTTTATTGAGGAATCTCCAGACTGATCTCCACAGTGGTTGTACCAGTCCGTATTCCCACCAACAGTGGAGAGGATTCTTTTTGTGCCACAGCCCCTCCACCATTTGTTATTGGTTGATTTCTTGATGATGGCCATTCCTTCAGGGGTGAGATGGAATCTCTGTTAATTGGCATTTCTCGAATGACTAAAGATGTTGAACACTTTTTCATGTGTTTCTTTGCCATTTGTATTCATCTGAGAAGTGTGTATTCATCTCAGATACCCATTTTTTCACTGGGTCTTTGAATTTGAGGGCTCTGATTTTTAAATTCTTTATATGTTCTAGATAGAAACCTTTTTTGCAAGGGACAGTTGGCTAAATTTTTTCACAATTTGTGGGTTTTCTTTTTACTCTTCTGGTGATTTCTTTTGATTCAATGAGTTTCTTATTTCTTGTACTTTCCTGCATCTGGCTTTCTCTGTTAATTCTGCCTTGAGGCACATGGTTTTCTCCAGTGCACAATTAATTCCGATATTCAGAATTTCCCTCCCTCCCTCTGATACTGCCACATTGCTGACCATGACCATGTTTTTTTCTCCTAGTAATAGTACTTTCTTTTTTAATTTGTTTAGAGACAGGTTATCACTATATATCCCAGGCTGGCCTCAAGCTTGCAGAGATTCTCCTACTTCAGCCTCCCAAGTGGTGGGATTACAGGTGTGTGCCATCACACCCAATGAGGTAATATTTTGTGTACACTTAAGTTCTTTCAAGTCTGAGCAATGAAGTAAGAAAATGAGTTAAGAGAATGTTTCCATAACATGGTTGTCAGACTGTGAGAGTTTGAACTGAGATTGCAGCAATAGAGATGATGAAGACTGGGCAAAATTGAGATGTGTAGAAGGAAGAACAGAAGGGAACAAATGGGCTTGATGTGGATAAGAGAAAGTGGGAAAGCTTGAAGATGACTGTAGCAGATGAATCATGGGGAGAAACAAATGTGTTTAGTTTCAGACATGCTATGTTTTGCCTCTCTGTGAACCATCTGTACCCAGAGGACTGGTAAAAGCCGGCATCTCTGTGTTTTCATATTTGCCATTCCTTCACTTTTAGTACTCATTCACAAATACTCAGCCTAGTGAATCTGCACTTACATTTTAGTCCTGATTTTAAATATTAGTGCTCATAGAACATTAACCCCTTCTTCACTTATACTCTCACCACATTTTTTAGTTTTGATTCTTAGAATGCAATTCTCAGTTTTTACTTGTGTAAATATCTAACATCTGTCTTTTTATGTAGATTGTAGAACCCATGAGAATAAGAATAATGTATCTGTCTCTTTTATTTGCTATATATGAAGCACGGTGGATTGACAACCGGTGGTCAACTTATATATCACCCCCAGCTGAACTGAATCAGTGTGCTCCTGTGTGTCTGAGGCCCACCTGAGGACTGTTGCCAGCAGTATAAGAGGCAGAACTGGAGACGTTATGATACAATGGAGAGCTGGTAGAAGCTGTTTAGAAGCTGTTAGAGAGCTGCTCTTCTCTTGGGCTGTTGTGCTGGAAGTTCTTGTCATACTGGCTTTCTTGATAAACGTGGTTTTTTTCATCAGAGGAGGAGCTTGGGACCTTGTTGTTACTAAAAATGGGTATGGTTCACTGGGGAGCTCTGGTCCTCACTTTGAACATTGCTTCCTGCTCTGTAGGGGAAAATGGTGTGCTGCTGGTCTCCTGGAGAAGCTGGTCACATTGGCTTTCCTCATCATTGGAGGAGCTTGGGACCTAACTGTTTCTGAGGATGGGTATGTTATTTTTCAGGGATCAGATTCTAACTTTGAGTGTTGTTTTCTGGCTCCAGTTTATATTCCTCAGTCTGCTGGCACAGATCCTTCATCCCACTGGCACAGACTTTCTAGCTCCCACCACTGGCCTTTGCGCCTTCCTAGCGCAGATCCGTGAAACAGGCCTGCATGAGACATTGTTGTGGGCTCTTGGCCTCCAGTTGGAGTCGTGGGAGGCATTGTTATGGGCTCTAGGTATTCAGCTGGATTCATGCAGGATATTACTGTGGAATACAGGCCCTCAGATGGGTTCACTGGCCTTTAGGATGTGGACAAATTTCCTGCACTCTCTCTCTCTGTATGATATTTTTTCTCACTACTATAAATAATCTTATAAAATGTGTCCTATATTGTATTGTTCTCCTTGCAAAGACCCCAAACCAACACACGACATATGTAGAATTGTGTCTGAAGCAGATAAATGATGCTTAAACAAGTAAATATAGGTGAATTCATAGGAGAGAACTCTGACTACAGATAATGTGGTACAGTGTGTCTATATAATTACATATGAGGGATATTATGAAGCCAAAATGCATGGAATAGCCTAAATTCAATGCAAAACTGGAGCCAAAGCAATAGAACATATTAGATAATAAACTCTATGAAGGCTGGAGATATAGCTCAGTGGAATAAGCGCCTGCCTGGCAAGCGCAAGGTCCTGAGTTTGATCCCCAGTACGGCAAATAAATAAATAAATTCTATGAGGTAGGAATGTAGACCTGTTTATATCTATACTGACAGAACGTAGAAAGCCTGGGAGACAGAAGGCATGCATGGACTGAATGCACGAATGAAAACAACAATGAATGAGAGGCATCTTAAAATAAGAGCTTTAGAGTTCTTTACATATCTAGACATAATTTTCTGCAATCCTTAATATTTGTCTTTCTGTGGAAAACTTTCGATATCCCTCTACCATGTTCCCAACATTGTTTCCGTTCTTAATTTCCTAAGAGCTTTTCCTCTCAGAAGACTCTCTTATGTGCCACTCTGAGAAAGCATTGCTTCCACAACCGAATCTAACATTCACTGTATTCTCTAACCAGTGGAAGAATAGGATCATCCTTATTGTGGTATGTATATTTAGTGTGAATCCAGAATGACTTTTTTTATGTTAATGGCAATGATACCACATTTTTATATAGACCTGAAGTCCATGAAAATGTTTTATGTAAACACTACTTACCATGTTTTACCTTTCTTATATAGTAGCGAAATAAATTTTTATGATTTAATAGGATCCATCAAAGTAGTTTAGACTCTCATATTTTCCTACTTTCAGACTTTTCTTATTAAATCTTCATAATATATTTGATATTTTGGCAAGCTATGTCATCTATAAAATTGATAAGCTTATTTATATACTTTCTCTTACATTTTTAGATAAATTGACAGTGGTAGATCCCAAATAATCATTCTCCACCATAATAGACCACCTAGATAACATCTTGTATTATTCAGTACTGTTCAGCATATTGGAAAGTTTCAAAATTACAAATATTAAACTCTGTATTTCTCTGTATTTTAATTGTATTCAATAAAATTTTATGAAATAAAAGCTTATTGAACAACTATTATTTGCAAAATACTGTCACAGCCAAGATCATTTATTGTGTTAATACTGGAATTTTTTCCCAAGTATTTGTGGGTCCCTGATTCATTAGGTCCATGGCATCTTCCTAATCTACAAATCTAATATTGTAGTTATTTGAAATTTTACTCATAAGACCTGAAATTCTACCATTCATTGAAAAATCTTAAATCTTCAGTTAAGATTTGCTATCCATATAAGATATGTTTTTATACAAAAGATGCTGAGGACAGACAATAAAAAGTATAGTAAGGCTCAACTGACTTAAGAATATTTCATTTTTCCATATCAACACTCTAGTAAAGAAGTCAAACCTGATTTTTGTTTATTTCTTGTCCAGTTGGCCTACCTCTTTGTGTCAAAGGGGTTCTGAGGCCCCCTATTAATATAGTGTTATTGATTATTTGATTTTTCATGTCTGTGAAGATTTCTCTTATATAGTTTGGGACTCTAATATTTGGTGGATACATGTTTATGATTGTTATCTCTTCCTCTTGCAGTTTTCCCCTAACAGGTATGTAGTGGCCTTCTTTATATCTTTCGATTGTTAACACATAACAGATCTGAACCAAAAATGTGAACAAATGGACAACAAAAGTCAAATTAGGAGGTAGGACAGACATTGTGAAATGAAAGGAACATGCTCAAAAGTAAAGAGCAACTGGGGTGAGTGAAAAGAGAAAGGAAAGAAAGGGAAATTATGTGTGTATAAAGGGAAGTTATGTATGTATGTCTGTATATACAGGATAGTTAACATAGTTGAACTACTGACTTCTATCACTTTACTGAAAGGATCAGTTAATGATTAATTATTTGATCAGTCTTTCATGTCTCTATTTGTTCTCCTGAAAAATCACTTCGAAAATATCAATACAGCAACCATTGTTAAATTCCTACTACCTAGTCTGCAACTCTGTATTGCTTCTATTGTTCTTTTGCTATTTTGTAAATGGATGTCTGTTTGTTAATATATTTTCCTTCTTTTATTTTTAAAATAAATTTTAAAAAGAAGTCAAAAAGAGTCAATATGCCCCAGAAAAGACAACGAAGGATAAAGATCAGCTATTAATTACTATGTTGTCTTTCCTAGGATGTGTCCTGTGTATCAGAGTGAAAACAAAGGAAATATGAAAATAATAAATGTCTATGGAAAACAAATACCGCGTTTGAAAACAGACTTTTAAATATGATAAAGTCCATTAAAATACAAGCCGGTTGGATTTTGCTTCAAGGATGTATATTTTAGAAAGCTTCCTTGAGATACCATTTCTCAAAACAGAAAGGCGATCTTCTGCAATGTTGATACTTTGGGTTTAATGCAGAACTTACATGATAGTCTCAATTATATTTTCTTTTTCTTTCTTAACTTAATGTCAGTGAAGCACTAGGCAAGTTGGAGAATGAAAGAAGGAATGGATTTAGAAAGCATTAGAGGATAAACTATTTTAAAGAAGGCAATGTATATTTCAGCAGGGATTACCAATTTGGTTAAGACATAAGTTTGAAATACTTGTAAGTTAGTTGGAATAAAAGTTTTCCAGAATTAATAAGTAACAAAAGACCTAAATTTTATTTTCTTTACTCTAAAAAATCTGATTCATCCCTTTCCCATTCTTAATCAGTTTTCAGATAAATACAGGCCCTGAAACTTCTTGTGGCAGAAAAACCTTTATGCTTGAATGGTCACCTCAAATGATTATACAAAAATGAAATGACGCATCTACCATCTTTATTGCTTTGTCTGTACCTTGAATCTTCAAGATTGTTTTCCACGTGAGTGTTTAGTGCCAACTCAGATATGCACTCTCTTTTCTTGTCATGTGCAGGAAAGGGTCAAATATTGAGAATTGTAAGATATAGGATCTTCCTCTACAAGTATGAGACCATGCCACTATAGATGTTTAAACAAAGATTTCAACAGAGATTGTACATTACAAATCTGAATGAAAGATAGAACCTCTACCAATGAACTTTGAAGATGCTTCAATATCTATATTAAAATTGATACACATGTAATTTTTCCTCTTCAAAAATGAAAAAGAAAATTATTAAAAAATCTGTTCAAGATATGTGTTAACAATGCAAATATTTAGTACTTATGTGTAATGTTTACTATTTGTCACACAGTATATTAAACAGTTTACACATATTAACACCTTTAATTCTCACAGTAATACTGTAATCATCTCATTGTTATGAAGTATATAAGGTATTAAGAAATGTTCATCTTGTTGCAAATCACATGGTTTCTGAATGATAGTCATACTAAATACTGGCAAACAGCCTTTGGATCCCATGCTGTGAAACCATACTATATTGCTTATCTTTGTGCAGCCTAAAACAAACTTGACACTATTAAAATCAAGCAAAAAATGTACTATGAACTATTTATAGCTGATAATGATGGCACAGGCCTGTAATTCAAGCACTCAGAGAAACTGAGACAGAAAGATGAAAAGTTTGTGCCAAGCCTAGGGAATTTAGCCATTTAGTGAAGTTCTGTCTCAAAGTTAAGAACAGAGAAAGAAACAAAACTATTCCAACCTGGAGATGTAATATATGTAACATAACAATCATTGCTAACTTCCTATCAGCTTATCTGAAATTCTGTATTATTTTTATGTTGTTTTGTTTATGCGTCTGATTGTCAATGTTTTGCTTCTTTTATCTTTAAAATAAAAAAAAAACAGTAAAATGGCTGGGATGTAGGTCAGTGCAAAAGTCCTGGGGCTGTTCCGCAGCAACACACACACATAGACACACACACACACACAAAAGAAAAAAATGTAGTATAATTTCAGGTCAGGGATTGTTACTCCACCTGACTTGTCCTTATTGCCCAGGATTGCAAAGCAACTGCAATAAAATCAACCTGGTACTGGCTAAAAAACAGACCTGAGGATCAATGGAACAGACTGGAAGATGCAACCACAACAAAAAACCCACTCAGCTACCTAATATTTGACAAAGGGGTCAACCAAACCCACTGGAAAAAAGAAGGCCTGTTTAATAAATAGTGCTGGAAAAACTGGCTTGCCTCTTGCCGAAAACTGAAAATAGACCCCAGTCTATCACCATGCACCAAACTCAGGTCAAAATGGATCATAGACCTAAACATTAAAACAGAAACTCTAAACCTATTGGAAGAGAAAGTAGGTAAAAATCTTGAAGACATAGGAGCAGGCAGAGAGTTCATGAACAAAAATGAAGCTGCAAGGGAAACACTTCAAAGAATCAATAACTGGGACCTCATCCTGCTGAAAAGTTTTTGTACATCTAAAGAAATCACCAGCAAAGTAAAAAGAAAACCCACAAATTGGGAAAAAAATCCTAGCTGGCTGTCCCTCAGCCAAAGGTCTTCTACCTAGAACATACAAAGAATTAAAAAACATGTACCTGTCCAAATTCAAAGACCCAATCCAGAAATGGGCATCTGAGATGAATACACAATTCTCAGACAAAGAAATACAGATGGCAAATAAATATATGAGAAAATGTTCCACATCCTTAGTCATTCGAGAAATGCAAATAAAAACAACATCGAGATTTCATCTCACCCCAGTAAGACTGGCCAGTATGAAAAAGTCATCGAACAACAGATGCTGGCGAGGCTGTGGAGAAATAGGGACTCTATTACACTGCTGGTGGGAATGCAGACTAGTGCAACCACTGTGGAGAGCCGTTTGGAGATTTCTCAGCAAACTAGGTCTAGAGGTTCCATTCAAACCAGCTATTCCTCTTCTGGGTATTTTCCCAGAAGATCTGAAAACATCATACCACTCTGATATATGTGCACCCCTGTTTATAGCAGCACAATTTGTAATAGCTAAAATGTGGAAGCAACCCAAGTGTCCATCCACAGAAGACTGGATTAAAAAATTGTGGCATTTTTATATAATGGAATATTATTCAGCTATAAAGAAAGACAGTTTTGGGGACTTTGTAGGCAAGTGGTCAAAACTGGAGTCCATACTCATAAGTGAAATAAATCAGTGATA
>PVLD010026949.1:0-21441 GCA_004027595.1 Dinomys branickii
CTGGTTCCCCTGTATCTTCACATTCAAAACTTGTTCTGGGTGGGGTTGAGTTTTGAGACTGCATTTTGTTCCTCTGTTTTCCCATTTTTGGGTATCAGATTCAAACTGTGGAGCTATAAATTCCACAGGCAGTTCAGCAGGCAAAGGTCTGCTGCAGAGGCTGCTCCAATGGTTACTTCTCTTTGGGAGAATGTCCCTTTAGCTGTCTGCTGAGATTTCTGCTTCTACTCCCTACCCCAAGACCTGGCCGGGGCGAATAAACAGCTCGCCACCCCAGGATTCTTGCAGATAGGCCACTCAGGTGTTCCTTCCTGGGTGGAGCTCCTTCCCCCCTCACAAAACCCGTTGGGGCGCCTAAGTAGGTCTTCCCACCCGGGAGATCCCGCAGTCCTTAAAGCTGCTTTGATGTCTCTCGCTGGGCTGAGCTTCTTCCTGATTCAGGAAAAACCAGTTAGAGCACGCACTTAACTCACCCTGTGATCGATTGTGCAGACAGGAGTGCCGTTCAGATGTTTTTCCCTGGATGGAGATTTTCCCCGACTCAGAAATCCCGCCGGCCGGTCGCTGTTGCTCCAGTTCGCGCAGCGCTGTCTGCGGGGGTGGGGCTCTGAGCGGGATCCCGGAGCGCTGCCCGGTTTGGCGCAGTTTGTCCCAGTAGCGTGTTCTCTGTTGGGTTCAGGAGCTGAAGCCATTCTTCCCTCCACACTCACTCTCTCGGCTGGTCGTCTTCTTCCCGGAAGTCCTCATTTCTGTCTTCATATTGCTATATTTCATTGTTTGGGTGGTAATCCTCTGGGAGGTTCTCTCTCTGCTGCCTACCCAGTCGCCATCTTCCCGGAAGTCTCCGGGTCCTCCAATTTTTAAGACTGCAAAAGGGCCCTGCAGGCTATGTCAGGGTGCAGGTAAGTGGCCTTTCCCAGCTGGAGAAGAGCTCGCGTGTGGGGAGGAAGAGGAGACAGCAGACGGTAGAGCTTAAGGGCCTGCTCTCTGTCCCCACCTCAGCGTTATCACCTTGTTTTAAAGAGATAACTCGGAGTCAGAGGATCTCAGGGGAGAGTGTTTGTGGCTAGCTTTCTAACAGAGAGTCTGCACAGACATGTCCCGCCAAGAACTTCTCCAACACCAAGTGGTTGAGCGGTTAATTTTCCTTATCTGAATGAAGCCTGTGAGGGGTAGGAAGATCTAGAATGATTTCAGGAGCCACAGGGGCTGCAGTGGGGGAACTAACACATTTGCAGTGGGCAGTCCAGAGTTGAGGCCACTTAGGGGCCTTGGGAAGTTCCAGTGAAAGACACTTAAGGTAAAAAGACTGAGAGAGACCTTGCAAGCAAGACAAGGCAGAGGGCGCCTCAGCAGAACAACATGGGAAGGAGCTGCCTCTCTTGTCACTGGCGTTTGCTGTGCTCTGAGATGAGAATGCCCCGCGCCAGATTTTAAGTGTCCCTCAGGATCCATAGGTGAATACTTGGTCCCCCACGTGGTGGCAGTAGGAGGAGCTGTGAACCTTTAAGAAATGGAGCCTTTTGGGAGGACCTCGGGTCATTTGTGCCATGCTCTTGAAGGAACCATAGGTCCCTGGTCTTTCTCTCTTTGTTCCAGTTGGAAAGTGTGAGTGCCTCGCTCAGATTCACACTCCTGACCATCGCCATCGGCACCATAAGGTGCTGCAGTTAGTAGTGACCCTTGCCACACCTGTACTACTATGCTGTTTGACCTTTGAACCTCCAAAGCGGTGAGCTAAAATAAGTCTTTTCTCCTTGTAAAGCTAAATACTTCATGCATTTTGTTGTAGTAACATGAAGTTGACTCATATACATCAACATTTGGGAGAATGGTTAAGGTGTATATCTGCCACGCCCCCAAAGCCTCATATGCTCATAGGTGGAGTTTTTAAAGGCTGATGGACAATAGGGCATTAGAGCTGACTTGCTGGTAGGAGGTTGGGTCTGACCAGAAGAGGTGGGTCACTGGGGGTATGACCTGGAAGTTCTTATCTCCCTCCTGGGCTTTTCCCTCTCCTCTGCTTCCTGGCTGCCATTATGTGAGCAGCTTTCTTCCCTCCAGGCCCTTCCACCATGCCACAGACCATGCCAGGAGTGATACCTTTCAAATGTGAGCCAGAATGAACCTCTCCTCTTTTAAATTGTGGGCGGCATGTATTTTGCCTCAGTGATGTGAAAAAGTGACTAAGATAAGGAACATAAAGGCAGAACTGAATTGGAAGATGGTTTTGCCTTATATATAGTGTGAATACCTTATTACAAACAGGTAAATGACTGTTTTCTTGTCGTTTAGTGGAAACGGAGACCTCTAAACAGCATGGACTTATTTACAGAGCAGTAAGGAAGGTTACCTTCGAGCTGTGACTCTTCTTTGTTTCTGTCTCACACTAACCGTCTTAAGTTACTCTGGCAGATATGTATTGTATTCACTGTTGCATCCCAAGAGTTTAGGTTTACATTTGGTCACTTAAACATTTGTTGGCTTTCTCCTCCTCAGCTGCTGCGCTGCAGGGAACGGCCGTTCCAACACATGGAAGGAAAGGCGATGAGAACAGCCGCAGCGACAGCACCGTGTCTTCCAGGTGAGCGGTCTACACTGTGCTGATGGAGTCCTCTAAGTGCACTGCAGATCATCTCCAGGCGGAGAGCGCAGACTGTCAGTCAGAAACCCGTAGAGCTGTGTGAGTTCGGCCTGCCTTTGTAGGCTCAGCGTTTCCTCACAATGTCTCATCTCATTTGCCACCAAATGTACAGGAAACATCCCTCTGCTTAGAGGCATTTGAAAATTGAGCATTTGAGTATCTGACATTTTTGAAAACAACAAAATGCAATCATCTGATAGTTCTAAGTAGCTCATTTACATACATGCTAAGAAATATTTAAATTACACGGATCAACCGTACCTCTACGCAGCATTCGGAGGGAAGATTTAGCATATTGCAGTGTGGGAATCAAACCACAAGATGGCGAGAGAATGGCTTCAATCTCCAAAGCTCTTGTTTTTTCTTTTTCCCAAACTAAAAGATGTAACCCGTTTGAGCTAATTAACCCTGTCATTTTTTTCAATTGGAGGGTTAATTAGTTAAAGCTAGGTATAATAGTTATAGTTTTCAAAAACTATTTTGGCCTTTTAATAATCTCCATTTCATTTGTGTCCAGGGAATGGCAAGGAAAGAAAATTTGTCTTCTCATGAACAGAGCTACATTTTGGGGGATGGGGGTCTAAGGACCAGAATCGAACATCTAAAGTCTATTGTGGGGAGGAGACACAGAACTCAAATATGCTAAGATCTCCCTGGAATTCAAAAGAAGTTAATTCTCTCACATCGTGGTCCCAAATTATTTTAAAGAAGGAGGACATTAGGGAAAAGGAAGCTCTCTCTGTAGCTTGAATTTGAAAAAGATGGATTCAGAGGCAATTTAAGTTTAACTTCCTGCTTTTGATGATTGTGGAGGCAGGCCAGGGTAGTACGTGAAGAAAGAGCAGAGCTTGCCTAAGAAGGTTTTATGACCTGTTTTGGGGAAGGTGAGAGGATTCTTTCTATATCCAGTCATCTGCTGTATTATGGGACAGCAGGTCCTGTCACATAAAATAACATTGACTGCAATTTTATGGAAATATATTTTAATGTAGTCGACTTCTTTTTATAAGGAGAGTAAAGCTGAATTAAGAGTCAGGAAGTTTAAGCCGTTACCTGACTAATGTGGCAAAAATTTCCCGGGAGTGTGACCTGAGTTTTGAAAAATGGAAACACTACTACATCTTAATGGTTGGTCAGCTGTTTCTTGCACCTCTAGGAACAAACGTGGAACTTTCCCACGTTCAAGCCTTTTGAGTTGCTATGTGCATGTGTTTGTGGGAATAGGTGCGTGTAGGTGTGATTAGCCTTTGTACATTTGGAGTTTTACAGCTGCGAGGTACATTAAAACTTTCTGGGCATTGTATATTTAGAAGACAGGGAGAGAGAGGGTAGATATATCCACACACATACACACAGGGGTGGGAGAGAGCACAGAAGAGAGGGAGAGCAGGGAGAGGACTGACTGAATAAGGAACCTGCTCTGGGACTGACGCCATCTACCACACCACTTTCTTTTCTTCCCTCTCATTGCTATATCTTCTTGTGTATTGAGCATATGCATGATTGTGAAGGGCTTTGACTCCTGCTGAGGATCTCTCTCTCTCTCTCTCTCTCTTCCTTCTTTCCTTCCTTCCTTCCTTCCTTCTTTTGTCCTTGTCTTTCTTTCTTGTGCTAGGAATTAAATCAGGACCTGGTGCTTGCCATGCAGGTACTTGTGCCACTGAGCTATATCCCCGGCCAGTCGTCTTTTTTTACTACACTCAGTGTACACTGGACACTCAGCTAACACTCAACCTTGTGACACCCCTGGGTACAGAACCTATGCAGGTCTTACGATGTCTCCTACAGGAAAGTCCACTGGGATTTAATAGCCTGCTTTAGAGGAGAGGCAGTGAGGGGAAGAGGAGAATGACCTTCTGACTTCTGCCTTTGCACGCCCGGGTGTCGTGTTGCGCAGTGTTGGGTGTAATGTCCTGAGCACCAGATCCCTCGTTAGTTTTCCACTGTTTCCCAGAGACATAGCATTTCATTTCATCAGGAATCATTTTCAACCTGAATTTTACTATTGGGAACCTAAGGATCAGTGATGTTAAAAACTTGCTTATGGTCGCATGGGTGGCAGTGGCAAGGCCAAGGCAGCTTGCCTGTGCTCTTCTCTCTTTCCTTTCCTTTCTTTTTTCCTTCTCTTCTCTTCTCCTCTTCTTCTCCTCTCTTCCTTTCTTTTCTCTTCTGTCCTTTCTGAACCTGACATTATTTTGATCCAGTTTCCCCCCTCTCTGTGTCTTTCTCTCTTTCCTATAGTGCCAGTGAGCCCAGGGTCTGAAAGACTCTACTAAACCAAGTTTTCTAGCACAAAATTCAGATAACTTTTCATTTATAATTTTTTTTGAATTGTCTCAGGAAAGGGATACACACATTTGTATGTATGTGAATTAATTTTGTTCAGAAATTAACTTCTTGGTTTTGACTTGGTAATATGAAATCTCGTTCTACAATGCTCGTTACAATCAAGAAAAATTGCATGAACTTACACATCATACCAGGAGGTGGTGCTCTGAGACCTTTAATCTATTCAAAGACTCAATTTCCAACTAATGTTAAATTTATTTTAATATGCCATGTAATTTATAGGACCTCTAAAAATTTTACCTTAGTTGTCATAAAAAGTTGCAATGAAACTGGATCAAAATAATTTCAGGTTCAGAAGCAAAGCTCTGGAGGGAAGATTTGAGTATCTGTTCATATTTTTGAAGTATCTTGCCTGTATAAGCTTTCCGCCAAATTATTTAGTACAGAGAATTTCAATCGTCAGCTTTATGGCACATCAGGAGGTCTCCAATTATCTCAAAATATGTCATAAAAATGAAGTTATTTAATTCTTCTTCAGTGCAAATATAGATTTCAATGTTTTTAGAAGGGAGGAGAGGAAGCAACTTGGATAAATTGTAGACTTCTTCCTTTCACATCTAAAACACCTCCCTCACTGGTTTTCAGTCATGCTCAAAATTTTCATTACTTTCTCCTCCTTTTGGACAGGACTTTGAAGGGCCCACCAAATTGCAAAATGTGTCTTCCAGACTGGTGAATCTGCTGCATCATTCATACTTACCAGCTCCACAACAGGAGTTTGATTGGTTTTCGTCCTCTAATCACCTGGAAGTGACTGGAATGTAAATAACAATGGTCAGAAAAATCAGAAGGAAGACAGAATTAGGACAGACCCGTACCTTGGAGTCAGGGTGTCTAGTGACCTGAAGTATTTCTGTTTGACAGCTTTATATATCATCTTTTTTCTTTTCTTCCTTTTTGTGGAAAAGAATCACTGATCTTACTACTATGAATGGAAATTCTCCTTGACAAGTAGGCAATTTGGAAAGTAGCCTCCCCTGGGCCATCATACTTTTCTCCTATTGTCTAAGAGGGCTGGTTCCAGTTGCAGGACCCAGGAGCAAGAGCCTGCAGGGTGGCCACCACAAGGAGGCATTAGGGGAGCGCCTAGGTGAGCTGGGCTGGAGGGGACCTCCCACAGGAAGAGGCCCCTGCGCTCACATCCCTCTTCCTGGAGACAGGGACACTCCCTGTATGCCCGCCAGCCCGGGGCAGAGGAGCCTTGGGTACAGCAGCACTCACAAACAAAAGGGGGGCCCCTTTTCTCTAGTCCCCTTTCCTGTGGGCTGGAAGAGAAAGCCGAGGAGTTCAAGAACAAACAGAGAAGGCTTAGGATGTAGCTTAGTCATTAGAGCACTTGACTGGGATGCACGAGGTTTGATCTCTAGTACCACAAGAAAAGAGAGAGAGAAAGAGAAAATAGGAAGACTATTTGCATGTTTATAGCCCATTAAGAACAAAAGAAATGGAAAACAAAGTTTGTATAGAAGTTTTAATACTATATCACCACCGAAGGAGAGACGGGGTTAAAAGCCAACAACTCAGAATGCATCCTGAGCGGTACTCATGGTATCTATCTGCTTATTCACTCAGCAAGTGCTTGCTGAGCTGCTACTACTGAGTACAGTGACTAATCATACAAAGGAGATACAAATCAGATGTGCGTTTGGTTTTAAAATTTAGTTTTCAGTGGAAGTTATGGAATATTAGCCAAATACCAATTACTATAAACTGGAAAGAGTGTTGTGGACAGAAACACAATTCTTTAAGATTTTATACAAAAGCAGGATTCCAGAGCTCGGACAAATTACCTGAGAAAAGCCAGCCGTAAGGAGGATTTAACTGGGTGCTCAGTTTTAGAGGTTTTAGTCCACAGTGGGTTGGCTCCATCTCCTCGGGCCCATCATGAGGAAGAAACAACACAGTGGAAGAGCGTGGGGGAGGAGAGCCGCTTCCTTCACGGCGGCAGGAGAGAGGAGAGAGGCAGGGACGGGAGGGAGAGAGGAAGAGCGAGGAGCGAGGGAGGAAGGAGATGAGGCAGGGAGGGGGAGGGAGGGAGCAAAGGAGGAGGAGGAGCAAGCACCATGGCTTACGTCTAGATGTCCCCCCAAATGAAGTCACGGGTGTGGGCTTCTAGGGGTGCGATCCATTCAAGGTCCAGCGCTGGGATTAAGGTTGAGTGCTACCCCTGCCCTAGGATGGGCAGCCTGCGCACAGAGTGAGGGGCAGAAAGGGTCTTGTCTCTCTTTCTCTCTTGCTCTCCCTCTCCCCTCTTGTTGCTTTTGCTGTCTTCTGCAGCCATGAACTATTGCCCCTCTGCCATGTGCCACCCTGCCTTGGAGCCAGCTGATTATGGACTGAAACCTCCACAAACTGTGAGCAAAATAAACCTTTCCTGCCTCAACTTTGGGTGTTCAGTATTTTGTCTCAGCAACAAGAAAAGTAAATAAGACAGAGGAGGAGAAAGGGCAGAAGAGAGAGCCCAGGGGTAAGGACAAAGTATAGCCTTGAAGAACATGTCTGTGTGACCCACTTGCTCCATGTGCATCCTGTCTCCTAAGTTTCCACCATCTCCTGTGGCACCACCAGCTAGAGAACACACCTTAATACATGAAGTTTTGGGGGAGAGTCTGGATCCAAATTGTAGCAATAAACCTATGAAATTAATGGACAACAGGCAGATTAGCAAGAGAAAAGGAACACAATCTCTTATGTGCTCAGGTAGGTCACATGAAGGGAAAAATCAACACTACAACCCAAATGACATGCACATGCTGATATACCCTGTTCATCAGCAAGGTCGGGAGAAGAGATAGGCAGCTTAGGGGAGAGTAAATGATTTTGGGGACAGATGAATGGGTCATGAGAGGAACAGATGCTAACTTGTGACAGAGTTTGTCTGCTGGCTTCTACTCTTCCTTTAACATTAGAGTTAATCTTGTCTGGCTAATGAAACATGGGAAGAGGGTGAAGGCCAGCTGAACTCTTCTGAAGCTCCATTTTCAGGCAGATGAGGGCAGTACAGAGAAAGCCCATCTCTGTGTTTGTAAGTCTCTGGGGACCCTGGACTTGAAGTAATCAGCGTGTTGAGTAATCAGCATGTCTTGGGAGTGGCATTTCCTAAACTCTTTCACCATGAAATGAGCAGTAAGAATATTCTCCTAGTTAGTTTCTTTGCCATATAAGTATCTAAGCAATCTGAGCAAGAATTTGTATTTTTTCCTTGTGTTCTTTGACTCTAGCAGAGTCCTGACCCATAGTAGGGGCTGGCACCTGATGGGCCTCACTTATGCAGAATTGCTGACATGTCTAAAAGTCAGCTCTACACGTGCCGCCAGAAGAGAACCTTGCACTTAGTGTATATCCTGATCAATGAAGTTAGTCAAGTGGGTGAAAGAAAAAAATACCTTTTCCTTCTATCTATTTTAAGGTTACTGGCTGTTACTTGATAAGAAAAGACAGATTAATAGGCAGGCTTGGTGGTGCAGAACTGTAATCTCAGGACTCTGTGAGGCTGAAGCAGGAGGGTCATAAATTCAGGCCCAGCCGGGACAATTTAGCAATTTGGCAAGAAACTGAAAAATTAGAAATAAAAAAGGGCCAGGAATATAGTTCATGCAAAGGTCTAGGATTTAATCCCTAGTACCACTACCATTAAAAAACAAGCAAACAAACAAAAAAAGAAAGAAAATAAGGAGCAGATTAACAAAATAAAAACATACAAATATAATAGTATAAAATGTATATGATGCACAAGCTGTTATGAGAAAACGAACCCCCCAATGGTTAATCATAAAGATTTGGTAAAGTGTAGGGTTCTGGGGAAGGAGGGTGGGCAAAGTGTCTGCGCAGTGCGCAGGGATGTTTAACACCTGCCCCTGTCTACATCCCTTCCCGTGTTCCTTCATTGTCAGAGAGGAGGGCATTTTCCCCTGTGGATCCAAGAAGGGAACCTTTCCTGGAGAGTTTTATGAGCTGCTTCCAGGGAAGGTTAGAAAGTCCCTGCCATATAAGCTGTTCCTCAAATTGCTTCACTTGAAGTTATCCATCTGCCAAGGTGTAACTTGGGCCAGCATGTCAGAATCCCGTCACGATGAGTATGTGCATCATAAAATAACACCTTTGCGGGATCAAATAAAGTAGGACAACACTTCATGTAGTTTAAGGATGTCAGAAAATTGTGTGGAATATTTCCAAGATTAACTTTTTTTTTTTAAAGGCCAGGATATAAACGTACTAGAATCGTCCACAGAGCTCATTTGTGACAACACTGAAGTGTTCCGTAAAATGTGGACTTGTCATGTGTCATGTCCCATAGCACAGTATCTGAACAGATTACAAAATAATCACAGGAATCCATGAAGCTAAAGCAGCTGCTCAAAAACTCAGATCCTTTAAAAATGACCTGCTCTCCATAATTTGTGCATTAGTAACAAGGATTCACATGTATGACAGTAATATGAAGTTGTGGTTGGTTCTTCTGATTGGTTTCTGTTCTCTCGAAGGTTAGTCATGTAAGCTGAGGTTGGGAGACCTCCACACAGAGGGACGAGGAGGACAGTGGTCATCTCTGATGGTCTGGAAGCGTCTGTAGCAGATGCTTGGCCCCCAAAAGTAGACAACTCTTCTCCTTCCCCAGGTCATTGGATTGCACGGCGTGGCTTTGGAGTTTCAAAGCCATAATCTAATGGTGTCAATTGATGATGCTAACACTTTGAATCTGCTTCAGCTCCTCTGTGGCTCAAAAGAGATAACCTATGCAAAAGTGCTTTGCAAAGTGTAAAGTGCTGGTTAAATGTGGATATTATTTTTATTACTTAGGAAGACCACTTAGCTCATGGCTTAGTAATGGTGAGGCAAACAGTGTCACTAAATAAGACAATATAATGGTTTTAAGAGGCTCTAATTTAGTTTCTCCTTTTTATTCATGAACACAACTGCATTTGAACACTTCACAGACAGCCTGAAATGGGCCCTGTGGAGGCTGATAAGGAAAATTAGAAGAAGGAGCTATTTGAGCTCTCATTTTAATACTGAGTTGAGGAGCAGGCACTTTAGTACAGGAAGGAAGGGTCACTTTCCCTTCCGCAGTCCTTGGCAGGATAATGACTCCATTACGAAGTGTACATTCTGTAACAGAGGCGCCGCAGGCTTCTCCTGCACTGGGAGAGGGAGGAAGAGACAGTCATCATCATCGAAACAGACTGCCGGGCGTGGGAAGAGCAGTGAGTTAGCCGCCGTCTGTGGTCATCTCCACACACCTTTCTCGCTGTTTGTTTCCTTTTTGAAATCTCTGAATCTTTGAAATAAAAAGTCCTCAGTTACACGAAAACCAGCTGAGTGTCAGGCTTTTTGATTGCACTTGCGTTTATTTGCACAGATTCTTCCTCTCCTCGTTGTCCACATGCGTAGATGTGTTTATGTGTGTGTAACGTGAATTGGATTTTAATAAGGGAGAATACAAAACGTGCTCCTTGTTTGGGCAACATGAACAAAAACTGTGGCCTCTGTGCAGCAGGGTATGTGTGGTTGGAGGCAGAGACATTGTTTTATTAGAGCAGTTAATCACACTGAGAATTGGGCTATGCAGTGGCATTTTCATACATGCATAGAACACACTTTGACCCTATCCATCCCCTCATTACCCTCCCGTACTATGCATGGCCCCTCTCTCCTGAGATCCTTCCTCTTGCCTAAATTGTCTTCAGGGGCATTTTCCTTTGTTAATGCTGAATGTAAGTGAATGATGGTCTGAGAAGCTTAAAATAAGAAAGTGCTTCTCAGTGGACTGCGGAGAACACTATCTGAGCCTCCCACAGAATGCCTGCCATGGAACACACAGTCTGGGCATATTTATGGAATAAGTGAACTAATACATGAGTGACACGTGCACTCTGTAATGACAAGCAAGAGCAAAGTCTGCTGTGTTGCCGAGTTCCCAGACTTACCATGTATTCCTTTTAAATGGTTTGCACAGGGAGGTGCTACTCGTTCATGTCCAGTGTTTTAAGTGATGTTATCCCCTCCCTTCCTTCAGAATTGTAAGCTAACAAAAACATTCAAGTTAGTGAGGTCAGTGCTGGAAAACCTTATGATTGTCGTGTGTGCTGGGGAAGTTTTTGCTGTGGTCTGAAGGCTTATGTCCTCTCAAAGTGCGTAAGTTTGAACCTAATCACTAGTATGGCAGTGTTAGGAGGTGGGGCCTTTGTGAGGAGATATAGCTCTGAGGGCAGAGCCCTTATGAAGGAGGTTAATGCTCTTATCAAAGAAGCCCAGAAAGCTGCCTTGCCTCTTCACAGTGACGAGGTGTTAGCTACGAACCAGACACCAAGTCTCCCTGTGCTTTTGGACTTTGCAGTCTCCAAAACTGTGACGTCAGTGGCCACCATTCCTAAGCTCCCCAGGCTGCAGCATTTGGTTTAGCAGTCCAAAGTGACCAAGACTCACTCCACTCACATGTGATGTTTGTGCATACATATGCTTTTGAGTTGATATAAATAAAAGCTTGTCTGAGTACCTGGCCACATATCCAGATGTTGTATGGATCTCGACCTAATTCTTTCTTGTTTGTATAGGTCTCCTTTCCCATTGCTAAAGTACAGTACCTAACACCCACAACTTAAGAGAGGAGAGGCTTAATTCAGTTCATAGTTTCCGGGTAATTCAGTCCATGCTTGGTTGGCTCCAAGGCAGAGGCGTCATGGCGGAAGGGCCTCATGAAACTGCTCAGTTCATGGCAGCTGGGAAGCAGAGTAGTGCCAGAGAGGACGAGGAGGTATTATTTTATAGTATTATTTCATTATATATTTCAATATATTTTCATTTTTCCTTGTTATAAAATTTCACTGTAGATAATTTTAGAAGCAGAGATGTGAAAATGTTAGAGGGACCTGTAACCTCCTAACCCAGAAGTATTGGGGTATATTTTTCCATAGTTTCTGTTTCCATATCTGTATTTGTTGAAAATATATGATTAAAAGACACATATGATTTGTGACATGTTCATTAAATTTGTCATAGGTATATTTCCATCAGCAATGCTGTGGGAAGCCCTTACCAGTCTATGTAAACAATATGTAATCTTTCATTCATTCAGTGCTGTCCTGTGAGCTTGATATTCATATCCTCCTCAGAACAACCCAGTTAGGTATTACTATATTTTCCATTTTAACGATGAGGACTCTAAAGAACAGAGAAGCCAGACTATGTGGCACAGTGCGTTCAGCTAGAACATGGAAAAATCAGCAGTAAGACAGCTGTTTCCTACACATTCTTTGTTTTATTCTTCTTCCAAATGACTCCGTGCCTCATTCTCTCTCTTCAAGTCTCTACACTGTCAAGATTTCCACAGCTTCTCCCCACGTTTGGTCACAGGCTCCTCACCTTCCGCACGAGCCGACTGTGTCCAGTACGTCACTGTTCCTGTCAGAAATTATCCTTTTGGGTACAGCTGTGTTTGGCTGGCTCTGGCATTACTCCCTCAGTTCAGGCCCTGAGGAGGTGGCCACTTCTCTTCCCTTTGTTAGTTTCTCTTGCGCAGCCCTTTTTCTTCATTTTTCACTGTATAAATCAGGCTGTCTCCTGGGGTAAGATTTGTTGAGTGTCAGGCAGTAATATAAGGAAAGCCCAACACATGGACTAGCTTGATACTGGTTCTTCGTAGAGGCTGCTTTCCAAGTTGCACATTTGCCAGCCCTCAGGTCCAAAGCCTTCCTCCCTCTCCAGCCCCCTGCTTGTCTGCCTGTGACGGGGATGAGCTGTAGGCATCTCCATTTCTCTGCTAAACATTTGTCATAGTCTGTGCTTAGGTCCTAATTCTTATTTATTGGCATATTCAGTCTTTTCAAAGCTTGACAGAAGAGGAAATATTTCCTTAATTTAGGAGGACACCTCTATCCAAACCACAGCAGCGTGAAAATTATAAGAGGAAAATTACATTAGAATATAATGCCAAACCTTAGCTCATCTGAGGTTATTCGATCTTAATTAAGACTGCAAAAATGACATCAAAGCCCAGTTTAGTTTTATTTTTCATTTTTTACATTAAGGGTTGCTCCTGAGGTATTTTCTGTAGTCCTGTGGCTCTTATCCTGTATTACCAATAAACCACTACTCAACATGTCCTTAGATGGTAAAAACTTGTAGCACTTGGGCTACATACAAAAATAAGACAGAAACTGTCCAAAGAAAAGACATTTTCCTCGTTTCCTGTCCCACATCATATATATACAATTAGAGACTAAGATAGCCATGGTTCAACCATAAATATAAAATAACAAAAACAAATTTAAACGCAAACACTTTTGAGCCAAAAATACCTGTTAGTCAACATCACTGTCTCACAGTCTTCTTCAAAGTTCTTTCTTTATTTTAGAGAATTTTAAAAAAAGAACAATTGCAATATGCCAACAACATAGACAAAAAACAAAGCAAAAACATTAAGAGTGATACAGGGTTTCAGAACAAAATAATACAGATTAACACTGGTTGTTATATTACATATTTTTATCTTCATTGAAGCTGGTCAGATTATCAGATGTAAGAATGTGAGATTAACCAAACCATTAAGGAGAATAAAAAATAAAAACAAAAAAAGATAAACGCTACAGAGTTTCACCAAACAAGATGATAGGAATTCAACAATGATTGTTATGTTGCATATTGTTGTCTTCAAATTAGTTTTTCAGATTACCAGATGTAACCATGCAAATTTGGTCCAAAAATAGATAAATAAAGTATTAACTGTTCCTTTCAATAAACCATTAGATATCAGCAGTACAGGTGTCCCAACTATTATATATATATATATATATTTTTTTTTTTTTTCCTTTCCTTCTTTCTTTCCTTTTCTGTTTTACTTGATACCAGTTGTTTCCTCCTCTAAGCAATTTCTTTCCCTTTTCCAACTTCTATTGTATGTTCTGGGTTCTATTTATTCTTTTATGTTCTTAAACTAGGGAGACAACATGGTGTCTACACATGTGGGTCCAATTTATTTCACTGATGAGTATGGTCTCTATTTGCATCCATTTACCTATAAAAGCCTCGAGTTTATCTTTTTTATAGCTGACTAAACTCTGTCATAGCTTATCTTTTTTATCCACTCCTCAGTTGATGGGCATTTGGGTTGTTTCCAAGATTTAGCTATGACAAATTGCACTGCTATAAATATAGGTGCACATCTATCACTGTGGTGTGATGTTTTTAATTCTTCTGGGAAAATGCCCAGAAGAGGAATAGCTGGGTTAAGTGGGACCTCTAATCCCAGTTTTGTGAGGAAGCTCCACACTGATTTCCACAGTGGTTTCACCAATCTACACTCATGCCAGCAGTGCGGGAGCGTTCCTTTCCCTCCACAGCCTCTCCAGCATTTGTTATTGGTTAATTTCTTAATGATAACGATTCTTCCTCAGGTGAGATAGAATCTCAGAGTTCTTTTAATTTGCATTTCTGGAATATCCAATGATGTTGAACATTTTTCCACATATTTATTTGCCGTGAGTATATATTCATCTCAGATGCCCATTTTTGGGTTGGGTCTTTAAATTTTGGGGGCCTGATTTTTTTTTTTAATTCTTTATATGTTCTAGGTAGAAGTCCTTTGTCTGAGGGGCAGTTGGATAAAATTGTTTCCAAATTCATGGATTTTCTTTTTACTCTGTTGGTGATTTCTTTTGATGTGCAAAAACTTTTCAGTAAGATGAGATTCAGGCTATTGATTCTTTGAGTATTTCGCGTGCAGTTTGGTTTTTGCTCATGAACTCTCTGCCTACCCCTATGTCTTTGAGATTTCTACCTACTTTCTCTTCCAGTAGATTTAGTGTTTCTGTTTTGATATTTAGATCTTTGATCCATTTTGACTTTAGTTTACTGCATGGTGATAGACATGGGTCTAGGTTTAGTCTTTGGCGTGTGAAGAGCCAGTTTTTCCAGTACTACGTATTAAAGAGGCTTTCTTTCTTCCAGTGAACATATTTGGCCCCTTTGTCAAAGACAAGGTGGCTGAGTGTGTTTGTAGTTGTGTCTGCATCTTCTAATCTGTTCTATTGATCTTCAGGTCTGCTTTTTTGCCAGTGCCATGTTGATTTTATCACAGTAGCTTTGTAATATAATTTCAAGTCAGGGATTGAGATGTCTCCTGCCTTTCCTTTATTTCC
Organism: Dinomys branickii; assembly: GCA_004027595.1. Taxonomy (NCBI): domain Eukaryota; kingdom Metazoa; phylum Chordata; class Mammalia; order Rodentia; family Dinomyidae; genus Dinomys; species Dinomys branickii. Next base: position 15,130 of record PVLD010026949.1, read on the forward strand.
CATGATTAGTTTTGCTATCCTAGGCCTCTTCTGGTTTCAGATGAATTTTAGGAATATTTTCTCTAGATCTTCTAGGTATACTAATGGTATTTTAGTTGGGATTGCATTGAATCAGTACAACAATTTTGGAAGTGTGGGCATTTTCACAATGTTGATTCTTCTTATCCATGAGCAAGTAATATCTTTCCATTTTCTGAAATCCTCTTTAATCTCTTTTTTCAGAGTTTTGTAATTTTCTCTGTATAGATCTTTTTCTTCCTTTGTTAGACTGATTCTAAGTATCTCATTTTTTAGATGCTGTTACGAAAGGTGTGGTTTCACCAATTTCTCTCTCAATCCATTTGTTTATGTACAGGATTGCTACTGATTTTTGAGTTTTGGCTTTGTATCTAGCTATGCTACTGAATTTGGTTATTGAATCTACAAGCCTTTTGGTGAAGTTTTTGCAATCTTCTATGGAAAGTATCCTGTCATTTGTGAATAATGACAATTTTACTTCTTTCTTTCCTATTCTTATTCCTCTTATTTTTCTCTCTTGTATGATTGCTCTGGCCAGTACTTCCAGAATTATATTGAATAGGAGTGATAACAGTGGATTTCCTTGTCTTGTTCCTGATTTTAAGGTGAAAACTTTCAATTTTTGTCCATTTACTATGATGTTAGTCACTGGTTTGTCATAGATGACTTTGATCAAATTGAGGTAAAGACCATCTATTCCTATTTTCTGTAGTTTTTTTTTATTATTATGAATGAATGTTGGACTTTATGAAAAGCTTTTGGTGCATCGATGGAGACGATCATGTAATTTTTGTCTTTGACTCTATTGATGTGGTGTATTACATTAATTAATTTGTGTATATTGAACCATCCCTGTATTCCTGGGATGACTCCCACTTGGTCATGCTGTATTATCTTCTTGATGATATGTTATATTCTGTTTGCTAGTATTTTATTGAGAAATTTTACATGCATATTCATCAGGGAGATTGGTTGTAGTTCTCTTTTTTGCTTGGGTCTTCTATGGTTTTTGTATCAGGATAATACTTGTCTTCAGGAATGAGTTGGGGAGAATTACTCCCCTTTCAATTTCATTAAAGAGTTTGAGAAGAATTGATGTTAAATCTTCTCAAGTTTCTTGTAGAATTTAGCAGCAAATCCATCAGGACCTGGACTTCTCTTTTTTGACAGATTTTTTTATTACATTTTCAATTTTGCAGGCTATTGAGTTATTCAGGATTTTTATGTCTTCTTCATTCAGCTTTGGTAATTCAAATGTATCTAGGAATCTTTCCATTTTCTCTATGTTTTCCATCCTATGAGAGTAAAGATTTTCAAAGCAGATGTTTATGATCTTCTGAATTTTACAGGATCTGTAGAATTCATCCCTTTCATTCCTTATTGCATGAACTTGTTTTTTCTTTCCTTTTTTTGATAAGGTTTGCTAAGAGTTTATCATTATTTATTCTTCTCTTTGATTCACTAATTCTTTGTATTGTTTTCTTAGTCTCCATTGCATTAATTTCTGCTCTGAGCTGTAAAATTTCCTGCCTTCTTTGGGCTTTGGGCTTGATTTGCTCTTCTATTTTTAGAAGCTTGAGGTGCAGCATGATATTGTTTATTTGTGCTGGTTCTGTTTTCCTGATTTGGGAATTCATCTCTATAAATTTCCCTTTGAGGACTGCTTTCATTGCATCCCACAGGTTCGTGTGAGTTGCATCTGCATTTTTGTTTGATTGTAAATAATTTCTTCTTGAATTTCATCTATAACCTATTGGTTGTTCAGGAGGGAGTTATTTAATTTCCATGTGTTTATGGAGTTTTTGTGGTTTCCTTTGTTGTTCATTTCCAGTTTCATTGCACTATGATCCAATAGTATGTGTGAGATAATTTCAATTCTGTTGCATTTACTTAATTGATCATGCTCTATGTGCTAGCATATGGTCTATTTTAGAGAACATCCCATGCGCAGCTGAGAAGAATGTATATTCTCGTGTTGTTGAGTGGAACACTTTGTAAAGTTGTACTAAGTTCATTTGTTAGCAAGTTTGGTTTAGTTCTGTTATTTCTTTGCTGACTTTTTGTCTAGTTGATCTATCTCTTTGTGACAATGGGGTGTTAACATCCCCTATTATGATTGTGTTACTGTTTCTTTCATTTTTCACGTCTGTTAAAATTTGTCTCATATAGTTGGGTGCTCCTGCATTTGGTGCATAGATGTTTATGATTAAATAACTCCCTCCTGAACAACCAATAGGTTATAGAGATTGTTATCTCTTTTTCTGGAAGTTTTCCCCTGAGAAGTATGTAGTGACCTTCTTCATCTGTCTTGATTGTTCTGGGTTTGAAGTTCACATTGTCTGCAAACAGAATAGCTACACCCAATTTTTTCTGGGTTCCTGTCACATGGAGTATTGTTTTCCATCCTTTGATTTTTCAGTCTATAAATTTCCTTTTGAATTAAATGTGTTTTTTATATACAGCAAACTTTTGGACTTTGTTTCTGAATCCACTGTGCCAGGTATGCTTCTTTTGATTTGTGAGTTGAGACCATTTACATTGATGGCTACAACCAAAATATATCGGATTACCTTTGTCATGTTAGTTTCCTGTTGTTAATTCCTCCCTTTTTTCTCTGTTTAATTGCTTGCTCTGCTTGGTTGTTCCTTTCTGTTGTTCTTGAAATTTTGGTCATTTTTATCTTTTTCTAGATTATCTCTGAGTACTCTTTGTAGGGGTGGTTTAGTGCTCATGAATTTCTTCAGTTGTTCTTTATCATGAAAATATTTTATTTCTTCATTAATTTAGAATGATAATTTTGCAGGGTACACCACTTTGGGTTGTAAGTTGTTTTCTTTCAGGACCTGAAAGACTGCACTCCACAATCTTCTTGACTTGATTGTTTATGTTGAGGAATTTGCTGTGATTCTGATGGGCTGTCTTTTATAGGTGATCTGTTTCTTTTCTCTAACAGCTTTTAATATTCTTTTCTTTTGTTGAATTTTTGGGATCTTGATCACTATATGTCTGAGTGTAGATTTATTTTGGTTATGGCTAATTGGAGTTCTACATGCATCATTTACCCCTATGTCTGATTCTTTTGCATGCTTGGAAAATTTCTGCTATTCCACAAATAGTCTTTTTATGACATTTGTGTTGACACCTGCTGTTTCATTAACATCTATTAATCTTACTTTGTTTTTCTTTGCTTTGTCTTGCAGTTGTTGAGTTGTTATTTCCTGGTTTCTTGTTATTTTTAAGAGATCCTTTCTTTCATGGTCATTAGTGGCAATGCTGCCTTCCAGGTCTGAAAGTCTATCTTGAACTTCAGTCAAGCATTTGCAAGCTTTTGATGGAAGTTTTAATTTCCTTGATATCTGTTTGAACCTGTTTCATGCATTCTAGATCTTTCCTATATTGTTCATTCATTGTTTCCACAATTTTTCTATGTTCCTCTATTTTCTTATATATGCCTTTTTTGGATGTGCTCAGCAATTCTTTCATTATTGTTGGCATTTCTTTTTTTTTTTTTTTTTTTTTACCTAAGAGATTATTTCTGATCTGATGTCTTTTATGGCATGATTGGTGTTGTTTCTTTACTTCAGTTGCTATAATTTCAGAAATTTCAGGTGTACAACTTCCAAACTCTTCTGTATTGATGTCTCCTGGACTTATTCTGGTTCAGGTAGAGGTCTGAGATTGCATTTTTCTCTTTTTTCATTTTTGAAGATGCAAAGTTCTGCTGGAGCTCAGCCTCACTCCCAGTATGGTGTGGGAATGGCAGGGTGAGGATCTGAAGTTCTCCAATACACAGCATGGCTCCTGTGATGGTGTGTGGGGGCAAGGTGCAGTCACAGATGCTCTCAAAGCTTTCTGGCATTCAGTTACCTCCAGGCTGGTTGGGGCATTTGGGGGAGGCTCACTCTGGTTTCTGAAGGCATCCAGGTTCATCCCTGGCTTCCACAAAACTGTGGGGGTACAAGTCATGGTCATTAAGCCTTCAATCATTGCCCAGGACCCACCTGGTTCCCATGTCAGTGGGGGTAGGGTGAGAGCACAGTCACAGAGGCTGCTGATTCTGTCTGTGGTTTAGCTCAGCTCCCATGGTGGTGCAGAGAGTGGGAACTGAGGCCTCAGAAGGTGTTTGAGGTTCCACCTGCTTCACACGGTATTGGGGGAGGGGGAGCAACTCACTGGGCTTCCTAAAGATGTTTGGGGTTCAGCCCTGTCCTGCAGGGTTGCAGGGGGTGTGGAGAGTCTTCAAAGTTCTTCAGTGGCCACTTTCTTTGAGTAATCAAGCTCACAGTGGAATTACATATAAAGAACAAATTTAGCTCAAAGGTGTATTGTGTATATTGAGTCTTCAATCCTTGGGTTATAGAACACTGTTCTATCTTTAAAAAGACATTTGCATAGGTTATATCTGAAACATCTTACTAAATAAAACAACAGTAGCAAAACAAATGTTTCCCTAAACAAACAAAAAGCCCACAGTCCTGCCCTCTTAAATAAGCTGAAGTAGAATTAAAAATTCTTTTAGCATTTATGATTGTATGATATTATAGAGATGGTCTATATTTGCTGAAGCTTTTTCCTATTGTTACATGTTTAGATGACTTGCAAGTTTTCTTTATTCTTAGCATAAATTACATGTAGTCTTAAATACTACACAAGAATATTTATGCATAATGATTATTGTTGGATGCCATATTTGGGATAATTTTTATTTACTTATTTTTTGCCTCTCCGTGAGTGAATTCCAAGAAAATTTAAGGAAGAAATGATATTAGTTGTACACATACTTATGAAGAAAGTAAAAAAAGAGCTAGAATTTCTTATCTCATTCACTGAAGTGATCATAATTGGATTCCAAAACAGACAGGACACTACAAGAACAGAAAATCATCTTACTAACATAGATGCAAAAATTCTAAGTGAAACCCAAGTGAACCACAAAATATAACCTAAAACTAAATATCATGATCATGTGAGTTTAGCTGCAAGAATGCCAAATTTTCTTAACATTTTAAAATCAATCAACTGAATATTATGTCAACGGTCTTGAATAGTAAGCTCAATAGATGCAGAGAAATTATTTTATAAAGTCTAACTTCTACTTTTAACTAAAACACTCAGCAAGCTTGGAATAAATGAGAATTTCTTACCTGGTAAAAGGCAGCTGCAAATACTTACATCTAACATCCACTGTAATTGTGAATCAGAAGTAAGAAAGGGTGTCTGCTCTTCCACTCTCTTTCAGCACAGTAAAGGCTAAGGCCAAGGCAGCAGAGTGGGTTGGAGAGTGGTGGGGATGGCCTGCAGAGCATCCACAGTGGCAAGAAAGTAAAATGTGTACTTTCTTATATATATATATATATATATATATGTATATAATCTTTTTATTTATTAGTACATGTTTGCAGTTCATGCAGCTTACAGTTACCTTAGGATGTGGGTATGTGTACATACCCCAGGTTGTTTCTTTTTTATTTATTTATTTATTTATTTATTTATTTATTTATTTTGTGTTTCTTTTTTTAAATCCCCTTCCCTTTCCTCTTTCTCCCTCCTCTTTTGATTCCTCTATCCCATTTTTCATTCTTGTTGATATTAATCTTAGCTCATGGTATGGCCTATAGTGTTCACATTAACTGAGGTTGTGAGGCTACTGCACATGGCATCTATTTATTCCACTTGTTTGCCCTTCCCCTTCACCTCACCTCTTGAACTTCTTTCTTGGATCATTTCCCTATTGCAAAAATGCCATCTCCTTGTCCCTTCTGTTCATCCTTTATTGTTTTCTTTGTTTGTATGTTGCTTTACTCAAATGAGAGATACCATATGGGATTTAAACTTCTGTGTCTGGTTAATTTCACATGACATTATATTTTTCAGGTGCATCCAATTTCTTACAAATATTTCAAATCTGTCATTCTTCATAGCAGAGCAATATTCCATTATATATAGATAACATATTTTCTTTATCCAGTTTTCTGTTGATGGGTATATAGGCTCTTTCCAGAGTTTAACTATTACAAGTTGTGTGGCCATGAACACTGGTATGCATTGTAGCTATTCTGATGGGCTTGCTGTTATAGGTTACTTGCCATTTTTGTCTAAGAGCTTTTATTTCTTTATTTTTTTATTTTTTTATTTTAGAAACATAAAAGTACAAAAACCTATTGACAAACAGACACCCATTATCATAGAAAATAGTACAATCACAACTAATCTATAGACAAGGTGATATGGTCTCAACAGTAGTTGTTGTTTTATCCATTGATATCTTCGAATTGTAGATGTATGGACCCATAT
>PVLD010026950.1:0-21443 GCA_004027595.1 Dinomys branickii
CCATCATTGTTTTCAGCTCGTTTTTTGTCTGAGAAATCATTGCGGGTATGTGGCTTATTTCTGCTTTAAGCTCTTTTATGGCCTGTTGGAGTTGTTTCATTTCGGATGCAATCGTTTCATAACTTGCAGGTATGTGGCTTCCTGGTTCCCCTGTATCCTCACATTCAAAACTTGTTCTGGGTGGGGTTGAGTTTTGAGATTGCGCTTTGTTCCTCTGTTTTCCCATTTTTGGGTATCAGATTCAAAATGTGGAGCTATAAATTCCCCAGGCAGTTCAGCAGGCAAAGGTCTGCTGCAGAGGCTGCTCCAATGATTCCTTCTCTTTGGGAGAATGACACTTAAGCTGTCTGCTGAGATTTCCGCTTCTACTCCCTACCCCGAGACCTGTCTGGGGTATATAAACAGCTCGCCGCCCCAGGGGTCTTGCAGACAGGCCACTCAGGTGTTCCTCCCTGGGTGGAGCTCCTTCCCCCCTCACAAATCCCGTAGGGGCGCCTAGCTAGCTCTTCCTACCCGGGAGATCCCGCAGTCCTTAAAGCTGCTTTGATGTCAGTTGCTGGGCAGAGCTTCTTCCCGACTCAGGAAAAACCGGTTAGAGCGCCCACTCAACTCACCCTGGGATCGTGCAGACAGGAATGCCATTCAGATGTATCTCCCTGGATCGAGCTTTTTCCCGACTCAGAAATCCCCCCGATCGCAGCGGCTCCAGTTGGTGCGGCGCCGGCTGTGGGGGCGGGGCTCTGAGCGGGATCCCGGACCGCTGCCCAGATTGGCGCAATCTGTCCCAGTAGCGCGTTCTCTGAGTTTCCTCTGCTCTGCTGCCTCGAACAAATCCTGGTTACAGCCGCCTCTGAGCTGATCGGGTTCAGGAGCTGGAAGCGTCCCTCCTGCCGCAATTGCTCTCTCGGCTGTACGCGATTTGAGCCGAGCTGCCACCCAAGCGCAGCACCAATCCCTCGGGCACCCAGCTCTCAGGATCCGTCCACTTCTCGCCGCTCGGCTTGTCCAGCCAGCCCTTTAATGCTCAGGCCACGGAGGGCAGCCCGATCAGTTGGAATTTTGCAACTCACCCTGGGTTCGTGCAGACAGGAATGCCGTTCAGATGTATCTCCCTGGATCGAGCTTTTTCCCGACTCAGAAATCCCGCCGATCGCAGCGGCTCCAGTTGGCACGGCCCAGGCCTCAAGCTCCTAGACCCAAGTGATCCTCTCACCTCAGCCTCCCAAGTAACTGGGACTCTAGGCACACACCACCGCACCAGGTTGTGCTGAATTCTTCCTTAAATGGGGAAGGAACCGGATAGATTATGTCTCGTATCAGTAAACATGTATGACACCAGGGTTCCAAAAGTGCATCCACAGTATTCAGCATAGGAAGTAGAACCTGTGTGCTTGGCTACAGGTATGTGTCCTCAATAGAGAAAACTTTCCCACGGGGAGTTCATTATCGGTTTTGACTTAGAGTACATTTGAAATATTACCTCAAGGAATTTTAAACAGCTTTGTCCTTACAGTTCCTTGCATCAGGGAATGACAGGGTGATCTATAATAGCAGAATCTTGACATCACATCATGTGATTGTGTTATTATCTTGTGTTAGGGAATAACGTGTTTCAGAAGGATTTGACAAATTTTGTTTGGTTGATTTTTGTGTTTCAGTGGGACATTTGAGTTGTATTTCATTTCATTTTGTTTTGTTTTGCTTGAGACAGGGTCTTGCTATATAGCCCAGGCTGGCCTCAAACTTGTGCTATGTCTAAACACAGTTATCTTGATTGCTATTAAAACTGTATGGTAAAAAAAAAAATAAAAATTAAAAAAAAAAAAAACTGTATGGTAGCTGGGCATTGTGGCATACACCTGTAATCCCAACACTTTGGGAAACTGAGGCATGAAGATCACAGACTCAGGCCCAGCCAGGGGAACTTAGTGAGTTAGCAATATCCTATCTCAAAATTAAAGAGCGGGCTCAGTATGAAGACCTTGAGTTCAGTCCCCAGCACTGTGGGAAGAGGGGAGTTCCTGTACAGTTGGGTGGGTGTATAGCTCAATGACAGCATTAGTCTGGCATGCGTGAGACCATGGGTTAAAGCCCCAGCACCAAAAATATTTCAAAATTGCATAATTCTTGATAGTAATAGGCTGATTTCAACTTAGTGAGTGCTTGCTGGGCATTAGACATTATATTGAAAAATTAAAGCTGGGTGTGGTGGCGCATATCTATAATCCCAGCACTCAGAAGGCAGAGGCAGGAGGATCATTGGGAGTTTGAGGCCAGCCTGGGCCACAAAGTGAGCTCAAGGCCAGCCTGGACTGCATAGCAACATGCTCACTTCAGCAGCACATATACTAAAATTGGAACGATACAGAGAAGATTAGCATGGCCCCTGCGCAAATTCGTGAAGCATTCCATATTTTGTGAGAGCATCTCACTTGCTCAAACTTGCGGTACACCCCAGCCTCCCAAATAGCTGAGATCACAGACATGTAGCTCTACATTCAGCAATGTTTTACTTCCTTAAGGGTTCTGAGGGCCAGGGGCATAGCTCAGTGTCACAGCACCTACCTGGCAAGTGTGAGGTCCTGAGTTTGATTCCCGGTACCAAAAGAAAAAACAAGGATTCTGTGATTTGGGAGAAAGGAGGGAGAAAGTTATACTATTAAGTGATTAAATTTATTTTCTGATATTTGGGACCCAGTCCCCAAAGTGCCATCCTAGCTTTTTATTAGGATCAATAAAAATAAGTAAATAACTTGAGCCCGATGTGCTAGAGCCACCTGTAATCCCAGCTACTTGGAAGCTTGAGGTAGAAGGATCACAAGTTTGAGGCCATCCTGAGCCATTTCGTAAGACACTGACAAAAAATAAAAAGGACTCTTGGTTGATGTAGAAGTTTGGTTATACTGGTTTTTCTTTCACTGGTGGTTTGATTTGTTCTTCAGTCTGCTCCATCTGGACATAAACATCTGACAGTGGAAGAGTTGTTTGGAACCTCTTTGCCAAAAGAACAACCAGCAGTTACGGCTCTGGATTCAGAAGAAACAGAGAAGCTCCCAGGAGATGCCTCCCAGAAAGAGCCTGGCTCGTTCCTACCATTGCCCTTTGAGCATTCCGGAGAAGCCGCTCAGTTGGAAAACCTGAGTGTCCATTCAACTGCTCACCACGCAGTCCAACCTGAAGTCTCTGCCCCGGTGCTCATCACTCCAGCTTCAATCACACAGTCTAGTGAAAGGCATGCCCCAAGCTACACAATCCCATTGAGCCCTGTTCTCAGCCCCACTCTGCCACCCGAAGCTGCTACTACACAGGTTGCCCCTGGTTTACCTCGAAATAGCACCATGATGCCGGCAGTGAAAACTACACCCAGGCAGAGGTCTCCACTCTTAAACCAGCCAGTCCCAGAGCTAAGCCACAGCAGTCTAATTGCCAACCAGAGCCCCTTCAGAGCCCCACTGAGTATGACGAACACAGCTGGCACATCCCTTCCAAGCTCTGATCTTCTCCAGAAACTCAGGTTGACTCCACAGCATGACCAAATACAGACACAGCCTCTTGGGAAAGGTGCAGTAGCACCCAGCTTTCCCCCAGCTGCTGGCCAGCTGGCCACACCTGAGAGCTTCATAGAGCCTCCCTCTAAGACAGCAGCAGCAAGAGCAGTGGCCTCAGCCTCCCTGAGCAACATGGTGCTTGCTCCCCTTCAGGTTGGTAGGAGGGTGTGGGTGGGATAAAAAGACAAAGCCTTGACTGTGTGAAGTTTTCTTTTGCAGTGTATTATGGGTAGGAGAAAAGGGTACTTGTTAGCTTTCAGTCCTCGTGACAAAATACCAGATAAAATCAGCTCAATCTTGACCCACAATTTCAGAGGGTTCAGTCCGTGGTCGCATGACTCCATTGTTTCTGGGCCTGAAGTAAAACAGAACATCACGGTAAAAGGGTATGATGGAACATAGCTGGTCACAGGGTGATCGAGAAGCAGAGAGGAGGAACAAGGAAGGGATCAGACAAGATTAACCTTTCCAGGCACCCACCCACCCCTAGTGAGCTACCGTACTCATTCCAGCCAGGCTCTGCCTCCTGCAGTTTCTACCTCCTCCCAACAGTTCATTCAGTCGTGAACCCATTAATGGATTAATCCATTGATAAGGTCAGAGCCTTCATAATCGAGTCACTTCCCAAAAGCCCAGCTCTGAAAGTTGCTGCACCGGGGACCAAGCCTTCAGCATGAGCCTTGGGAAGAATTCTAGATCCAAATCATGACAAGGTGGTAAGAAACTATATGAATTAATCATAATTCCTAACTGGTATAGCTCAGTTCACTTAAATTATTTCAGCTGATGAAAGCCAAGAAACTTATTTCCCTATCCAAGTATCTATTTTAGGTTTCTTTTTATCTGACATTTCTAGGAGTCCTCATTCATCTCAAGACCAGAGATTCAAAATATTCCAAGCTTAGGGCCATTCTCACCTTCTTGAATTTTAAGTGCCTGCCTTGTGCCAGCAGTGCCATAGGAGCATCCCAAATGCAGAGGCGAGAGGTCAAGGAAAGCTTCCGAGTGAAGCCAGTGTTTCAGCTGCAGTCTAAAGAGTCAAGTTAATCACACCTTTCCTGGTGTTGGGGACATTATTTGAGGCAAGAATAGCATAGGGAGCAGGGTGGAGAGTTCGGGAACATGGGAGCTGAAAGACTTAGCAAGACCCTGTGTCAAAATTAAAAGACTGAGGTGCAGCTCAGTGTAACAGCCCAGGGTTCAGTCTCCAGTACTAAAAAAAAAAAAAAAAGCAGCCAGGGCAGGCATGGGCGCCCACCACATGCTTCTCCAGGGCAGGAGGCTATGAGAGGTGACCCTGCCCATGAGGCTGAGCCCTCCCGCCCCTACACCAGCCCCTTACTTGGTTGTGCGTGGCATGTGGTAGGTGGAACCACACCTCATCTCCTACTGCCCCCTGGCCCCTTACTGTGCTGAGGTTTTCAGTGACTGGGGCCCCGGTCAGCCACGCCTTGGCAGGGATGGCAAAGCTGTCCCAGTGTCCCCAGACAGAACTGTCCTCACATCCTGGTGGCTAACTGGGAGAGCTCCTTCTTGTCTAAGCAACCCCAGTTTGCCCTGCTATTTGACAAAGTCACCAGCTCCCACCACTCCTCGTGGTGTCTTTCAGCCCTTTCTGTCAACGTTCTGCTTTGACCTGGAAATGCACAAAGAATTACTTTGTGGAGCAGCCTGTCCACAGGCAGTGCTATCTTAGAAAGGGTCAGCTCCTCACAGAAGGTTCAAGTCTGTGTCACTGCGCCTGGCTGGGATCACAGTGGCTTTAGGAGTAGGGGCAGCTGCAGACCTGTATGGTAATGGGGACCTTGATGGGAACCATAGAGGAATGTGAGGCCTGGGCCCTGTCCTTGCAGTGCTCCCAGATGGCCTTGGGGTACAGCCAGCTGAGAGAGCAACCCTTCAGCCAGGTAATAAAAAACAGCATATGCAGAGCCCTGAAATGAGAAAGCATTTGGTGAACTTAGAGAACTCTCGCAAGAGGGCTGGCCACAAAGCTCAGTGGTGGTGTTTTTCCACCATGGGCGAGGTCCTGGGTTTAATCCCCACCACTAAAACATGAAACAGAAAAACTGCAGTGAGATGGGTGTTGTGGAAAGGAAGTTGGGGAGCCAGTATTGGGACATGAGTGGGGCTGCAGGTGGGGTTTCAGGAGTTTGAGCTTTGTTCTCAGCCCTGGCCAGTCTTTTACGTGCTATTGGTGAAGCACAGCCTTTGGAGAAAGGCCATGCAGTCATCCAGGTTTAACCTGGTTCAAGCTTAAATTGAAGAGTGTGGACAGGGAAGTGATCAATAGTTAAGAGAGTAAGAAGAGATTTGTCCTTCACCATAATTCATAAATTTGCTGAGTTTCCAAATGAGAAACTCAACTAAGAGTTCAAGTGACTCATAGAAGATCACAGACCTGAAAGGGAATAGAACCTGCTCCTCTAAAACAGTAGTAGTTAGCCAGGCATGGTGGTGCACACCTTTAATCCCAGCACTCAGGAGGCTGAGGCAGGAGGATCACCCTGAGTTTGAGGCCAGCTTGGGCTATATAACTAAGTTCAGGGCCAGCCTGCACGACATTGTGAGACCATGGCTCAAAAAATGAAAAGAAAAGAAGCAGTAAAATACTAGTGGCTGCCTTTAGGGTGCTAGTTCTGTGCCCTTCAGTGATAATGGAAATGATGCCCAATCTTAATGTTTTACCAACTAAAACTGTGTAGAATAACCCATCAGAATTACCATGTATTGCAGCCCTGGTGATGCATGCCTGTAATTCCGGTGCTCTGGGAGGCTGAAGCAGGAGGATCACAGACTCAAGCCCAGCTTGGGCAGCGTAGTGCCTTAGCAAGACTCTGTCCTCAAAATAAAAAAAAATTTAAAAGGCCGGGACTGTAGTTCACTGAGAAGGCAGTGGGTTCCACCCCAAGAGAGAAGAGGGCTGGGGCGAGGCGGAGGAGAGTGAGTGAGGGAGAAGGGCGAGGGCTGTGGGCTTAGCACCCCAATTTCATCACTACATTGTCATTTTCTAGCCTTTTCTGCAGTATAAAAAAGAAAATATTGTGCTCAACAGGTAACTGTCATGTCCCTAGAATGAGCCTACCACTGCCTGAGTTCTAAAAGCACAGCCAAAAGTCCTGACCGAAGTCCTCTCCGGATTCCGGCCTCCAGGATGACACCCTGCTCTTGCATGCCTCCTAGCAGGGGTCACGCACTCACCTGTAAATTTTATTTATGTGGCATTAGCTAATTTTAAGACCTGTGCTTCACTGGGGTCTCATGTTTTGCTCTACAAGGTCTTTCTCTCCAGTGAGTGGGGACAAAGTGAGCATGTGGGAATGTGACTGTGGTGACTACTGTTTAGTGCCACCTGAGTTTAACTTTATCAAGAGACATTGGGCTGGGATTGGGGATGTAGTTCAGCAGCAGAACCCAGGTATGAGGCCCTGAATTTGATTCCCCAGCACAAAAAAAAAAAAGCATCAAACAGCCAAGATCTGTCATCTGTACCCAGCAGTAAAACTGAATTGTCCTTGGCTCTTAGGAGGAACTCCGGTTTCAGCTTTTTCTTTAGAGACACTTAGCAGCTCTGCCCACGCCCCTTTGCTCAGAGAGGGAGGGCTGCTCCTCGTGGTGGAGTCAGGCGGTTGGCTGAATTGTCAGGAGTTCCTGTCAGCCTTTTCACTCAGCAACCTAGGACTTGGCTAATATCTAACTGTTCCTTATCACTAACCTAGATTTTTCACCAGAAACCAGGAAATTTTAATTGAAATGTGCTACATCTGTTTACCTTTTCTTATTAAACATTTCAGTCTATGCAGCAAAACCAGGATCCTGAAGTATTTGCCCAGCCTAAAGTGTTACCCAGTACCATCTCGGTAAGAACTCCCTTTTCCTGAAGAATACATTGTACGCTTTTTAAGTTCTATTAGATGTGAGGTGAGCTGTTAACACCTTAGTAAAAAAGTTCAGCTTTCAAGTCCAAGCTCATCTCAGGTATCCCTCCTAGACTGGGCCTCTGTGCCCCCCCCAGGTAGAGTTCATTGCTGTGACCTCTGTGTCAGCCGGGGGGGTGGGGGGTGGGGGTGTGTGTGTGTGTGTGTGTGTGTGTGTGTGTGTGTGTGTACATTGAGCTACATCTCTAGCCCTTCTTTATTTTTTGATACAGAATCTCGCCAAGCCTAGACTGCTAGAATAACAGGAGCTACAAGATGAAGAGCCCACTTACAGAAGAACGCTCTAAACTGGTTATGGTGTGTACACCTGTAGTCCCAGCACTCGGGAGGCTAAGGCAGGAGGGGAGAAGGAACAAGGAAGCCTGGTTTCTATGTAGAAAATACTCATTGCCCTCAGAGAGCTGTGTGGTTCTGTGTGACAGCCACTATCCTGCCACAATCTTCTCATTTCCCATTGCTGTGATGATTATCCTTTCAGATATCTCCCACCCACACACTTTTCTTTTTTGGTATTTTGTAACCCAGGCTGGCTTTGAACTCAAGACATGGTCCTCCTGCATCAGCCTCCCAAGCACTGGGATCACAGGTGTGTGCCACCACACCTGGCTAGGCCTCATCCTTTACATGCATTGTCCCTTACTGTCCATCACCCACCAGCTTTGAAATCCACATTCTTTTTTCAGTCCTTGTCACACTCCTTTTTGCCTTTGAGCATGTACACATCTTGAATCTCTAAATTAAATTCAGCTTCTGCCCAGGTTCAGTTGGCTTGTCCCACTCTGTAGTGGTTAGCAAAGAGCTCTCAGCCTGGTTTTGTACCAAAAAACAAGATGAATGGCTCAGATATCAGGAAGCATAGCCATAAAGCTCTGGCAAACTCTTTGTTCCTGGTAGATGAGGAGGTGACATGTGAGAGCAAGAAAGGGTCTATGCATGTGGCTCCAAGACAGAGCACATACTTAGCATGTGTCACGTCCTTCATCCAGTCCTCAGCACCCCCAAAAAAGAGCGCACAAGAAATGTGGAGCCTCTATTGATGATATCAAAGGCAAGAATTATTGAAAATACCCATAATACTGGTTCATTGTGTTCTGATTGCTAACTGTAATTATTATGTGCATAGAAGCACTCTAAATGAAGAAAGTAGGTACATGTTAGCTATATTTTAAAGAAATGTTGTCTGTATATGACTGGTTGGTTTTTGTTTTGCTGTACTGGATGGAACCTAGGACCACCTTTGCACAGGAGAGCAGTTGCTCTACCGCTGAGTTACGTGACAGCCCAGAACTTAATTTTTAATACCTCTTTTCATTATGATTTACATACAGTAAAATACACATTTTTTAAAGGCATTCTAATGCATGTATATAATAGCCCCTAGGTAAAGCAGTCCAGCTGGGTATAGTAGTATGCACCTGCAATCACAAAACTCTGGGAGCTGAGAAAGGAAGATCCCAAGTTTGAGCCCAGCCTGGGCAACTTAGCAAGACCCTGTCTCCAAAAATAAAAAGAATTGAGGGTGCAGCTTAGTGTAAAGGTTCTGAGTTCAATCCCCAGTACCAGAAAAAGAAAAAAAAGTAGGAGATAAGGCATTCAAAACAGGTAACAGTTTCATCACTACGGAAGGTTTCATCATACCTTTGGTCCAGTCATTTCCTCAGCTCCACCCCCAAGGAGATTTTGTTTTTATCATAGGGTTGTTGTGGCTGTGCATACCATACTGTTAATTTTCATAACCACATTCTGAGTGGTAGGACTTGGCTTCCCTTGCTGATGTTAGGGCAGTGGTGGCAAACTTCTGGCACGCATGCTGCAGCAAAGTGTTACCTTTGAACGCTCTGAAAGGTGTCCATCACTGCTCTGGGGCATTCTTCTTTGTTTCATTTTGCTTTTTTGAGTTAGAGTTCCGCTGTGTAGTTCAGGCTGGCCTTGAACTCACTGTGTAGCTCCCGCTGGCCTCAAACTCAGGCGATCCTCCTGCCTTAGCCTCCCGAGTGCTGGGACTACAGGTGTACACACCATAACCAGTTTAGAGCGTTCTTCTGTAAGTGGGCTCTTCATCTTGTAGCTAATGGGAGCTTCATAGCCAAATAAAGTAAAATTTTCAAATTTTTTGTTGTTTTATTTTGTTTTATTTTTTGTTTTTAAGATAAGGTCTCTATGTCATTCAGGCTGGCCTTGAACTTGTTGTGTAGCCTACCCATGCTGGCCTTGAACTCCAGTGACCCTTCTGCCTTAGCCTGCCAAGTGCTGGGATTATAGATGTGTGCCACAGTGACTAGCTCAAAATGTTCAAATGTTCCCACTAAATGCTTTTCTGAACCCAAAAGAGGTAGTGTTTGGGAGCTGTGAGTTGTGGCTCAGTGATAAAGCACTTGCCTAGCATGCCTAAGGCCCTGGGCTCAATCCCCAGCAGTACCAAAAAAAAAAAAAAAAACAGAAGCAGAAGAAAAAGAGGAGGGAGGAGGAAAAAAGTAGTAGGAGGAAGGAAGTGACAGGGTGGATAAAAACAGTGTTTGCTCTGTGCTCTTACCCTCGTACTGCTAGTGCCTATTACCAGCTGTCCTCAGGCCTGGAACAGCTACTTGCTGCTATACAATATAAAATGACCATTGCCCACCCTACCTGCGCCCCCCCACCCACAGGTTGCAGGCCCTCCATTGGTTACTGCGACAACCACAGCAGTGTCTTCAGTCCTGCTGTCCCCAAGTGTTTTCCAGCAGACTGTTCCAAGGTCCACAGACCTTGAGAGGAAAGCAAGTTCCCCTTCTCCCCTCACCATTGGAACACCAGAAAATCAGAGAAAGCCTTCCATCATTCTCAGCAAGTCTCAGCTCCAGGATACATTGATCCATCTAATAAAGGTATGTGGATGTCAGTATAGTCTTGCTGTTTTTATTCTTCAATAAAAGAAAACTAATTTTATAAGTTCTTACACAGTCAAAAGATTAGCTTTGAGTAATGTCATGTTGCTCTCTTCATAATTTTATATTCTTGGTGGAGTAATACTTCATAGACTCCACAGTGTTAGTCATGACTGTCTTTGGGTGGTGAGATTATTTGGGTAATTAGTGAATTTGTTATACCAATCATTTATATAATTTGTTCCTAAGCTGTTATCAAAGAAGTAAGTTCTGATGAGGTAAATGTGACACTGATGTCCTTACTTTCCTCATCTCTTTCAGAATGATTCCAGCTTTCTCAGTACACTTCATGAAGTTTACCTGCAGGTTCTGACTAAGAACAAAGACAACCACAATGTATGACTGGAGTGGAATGAATCTGAAGGCAGAGGGTCAACCTCGAAAACAAATAGGCTTCATCATGGAAACTTCTTTCTAAATAGAACATGGAGTTTTGAGAATTCTGAAATTGAGCCTATGAGAAAGAGACTCAGTCCTTAAGAATGTTTCCAAGTGACATTCTCAGTGATAATGGAAGTTTCACTGTGAAGCATCACCAGCAGACTTTTATTTTGACAAAACAACAAAAAGACCATTGTGTTAAGTTATATGGATGTTTTCATCAGCTATGAGGAAGTATGTGAAATAGGGAGTCTGGTTTTCAGCTCACTTTCGTTTTCAAGGACTTAGGAGTAGCCACCAGCCTTGCAGCAGAGCTCAGCCTCACCTGCACCCCTGCCCCCCACCCACCCACCAGACACGTCCGAGTTTTAAAGGATCAGAGGTTAAATTGATAAATTAGGAATTAATTTGTTCAAGTGAAGTATATTTTATATATGTACCCCCACCTGGGCCTTTAAAATTCTGAAATTTCCCAGCATTTTATTTTTAAGTGTCCCCACTCCTGCCAGGCACCAATGCAGCATTACTGTTCAAATAGGGTCCTTCTGCGATCAGGGGTGATGTGGAATTCAAAATAGTCTGGGGCTGGGCATGCGCAAATCCTACCAGAAATTTTCATTTTAAGTTAAACTCTCCAGTGGTTTTGGAAATGTTAAATTTGTATGTGAAACACAGCCATTTTAGTTTCCTTTTCTGTCTAACCACAGTTAAAAGTCATTGTTAATTGTTTTCTTCAACACTTTGACAAAAGGACCAGTGGACCAATCTGATAAAGCCATTCTGGTTCCATTCCTCAAGTGTACTGAGAACAGTTTTAAAGCTATGCAGAAAAGGGAACTGTTATTCACACTGCCCTTACTTTGTTGTAGAATATGGCATTTAAAAGAAAGTGTGAGATTCAGAACTGTACCAGTGTATCCCTAGGCTGTGAGTACTTTACCAGCCCAAAGTGTGAAAATGTGTAAAGATGCTTTGTTATGCTGCTATTGATCTGCCATGATTTATATTTATTCTTTTATGGCATGTAATGGTGTTTAGTACTATTTTAATGTAGATTTTGATTTATTTCAGCAATAGTAATTTTAAGATATTCTTTAAATGAAAGTGTCTTCTTTTCTATGGTGTAGGTCATTTTGTAGTATTTAACCAGTTAAGATGCACTGCTTACTTTTCTGAGCACTATTTAATGATGGGGTAAAAACCCACTTGGCTCAACCAGCTAGCATAAGGATTAGCTGTGCATAATGCTGACAGATGTGGTGGTTCCTTGGGAACAATCATTTAAGCTTTAATGGTAACTCAATCATAAACCTGTAGGGGGGGAGTTTCTAGCTGAAATTTTAGGAAATTACGTGCAAATTACGTACTATTTTAGTTTTGTCTTAGTTTTTTAGCATAAAGAATACTTCATCTAATTGGCTTCTGTTGATCTAAACATGCTTCCTAGAGAGTGTTTCTGCTCAATTTAGTGTCTTCTCTTTCTACCTAGTTATGTGTGAGCTGTGTAGAATTCAGGGAAGCTTAGAAGTTTTCATACTCAATTAGAGGTAGTGTGTTTTCAAAGATAGTGTGTAAACTCTCGGCAACCAAAAATGAATTGCTCATACATCATCTGAGAAACAGAACATTACAGTAAGATAAAGTTACAGCAAGATAAAGAACGTTGCTGACACCAGGAGATGGTGTGCAAAAAGCCATGTGGCTATTCTCATAGTATGAATTACTGGTAGGTTTGATCATGCCCAAGTGTCGTCTCAGTGGGCTTTAGTACCCAGATGAATCAAGGGATTCTTGTTGTAATAGACATTGGAATTTAAATGATGCTTTTGAGTATGTTTAATAATACGAGAGAGTACAGGGAGAATACCCTAAAGAGGGTCTGTAATCAGTCTGTTAATTTTCACCCTTTGATCCTAGGAATGAATAGGATGGACAGTAAAAGAAAACCTATAAGGCTTCCTTAGTGTGAAAGTAAGTTTTTAAATGCCCAATTCATGGAGACTTGAAAAGGGTAAACCTGTTTCACTGCCAGGTTTATATGTTCAAACTATTTACTTAAAACTCAGAAGCCAGAAGTTTGTGGTCATAATTTCCAGGAAGTTGAGGCCAGAATGAATCCGCAGAGAGCCAGGCCAAGCCTGGGCATTTGCAGATGGATGACAGTGGCCAATTACAGTTTAGTTGCCTTACTCCTCATTCAGGCTTACTCTCCAGAACCTCATGCCAGCTTAGATTGCACATTTACATTGCTGCCATGTCTTTACTGGACACTTAGTAGAATGGAAGTGGACACCAAGATGGAGATGCTTCTTGCTAGGTTTTGCAGAACCCCGGGAGACGTGCGTGCAGACCACCCTGTCCATCTGTCCGTACGCCCATTCCCCCTAACCTCTGCAGTCCAAGTGTGGGCTCAGTAGTAGCCCAGAGTATGGGATGTGCACAGTATCACCAGCGGGTGGCGCTGCTCTGTACGTTGTAAAGTGATGTCTTTGAATTGACACAAACACCACACATGCCTATGTACCTCGCAGATGGCCTTACTCCTCTTTCTTGAGCATCTGTCCTGGGGTTTGTGAGATGTAAAAGTTGACCTGCTTGACTTTGGATTCTAAGTTTTCAAGTGACCGTCAGTATCAGAAAAAGCATTTCATGCAGTCTGCATGTGGAATGTCCACAGCTTACCTTGAACAGAGTGGTGTTTTTTTGTTCAAAATTCTGGTCATCCTGGGCTCTTCTCTACAGGAGGATGCACAGGCTTAATTAAGAATGTGTCCAATATATTTTGCATGTCCAAGCATTTGTTCTATTTCCGGCCTGTATTCTCTTAAAGAAATTATAAACCCCACCAAATCTACTGCTAGGTAAATATTTTTAAACCATGCAGCTTTATTACTCTCCTGCCCCAAAGAATGTAGTTTGAATTTTTCTCCTTTTGATAGTAGAGGCCATAACTGCCATTGTATTACTAATAATGCAACATGAAATTGAAGGTGCCTAACTGCTTAAAAAACAAAATCAGCCATCATACTGTAACTTGGAGAGAATGAGGTGGCTCAGGCACAAGCGGGCTCACCCAGCATAGGGAGGAAGACTGAGGAATCATGGGTCTGTGCCCTATGTCCTTGCTGCATGTGCACTGTGGAGCACGTTTCTTGCCTACCTTTGGTTTTCTGCAGCTGTGTGTAGAGTACCTTCTGGAAGCAATAGTACCCTGTGTTTTCACTGTCTAAAATGTTACAATCTGAGTAGAGCAAAGCAACTTGTAGTAGGTTTTTTGCAGAAGCTGTGCTTGAGAACATTTCCATGAGTGGGCCAGAGCCTCAAGGAGCCTGTTTTTTTTTGGCAGCTTTCAGCAGGAGAGATACGTGCAATGTTTCACTCAGATTTGGGTTTGACATCTTTCTTTAACATGCTAAGATGCAATATCGATCACTTCAAAGTGGGAAAAATGCAGAATTGTTTCCCTTTTGTCTATGTGAATCCTTAGGAAACGTGTTTTTAAAATATGTGTGCTAAGTGATCTTTTTATCCTGTATTACTGCTTTGGCAATGTGGCTTTCATGACTTTCATTGTACGGATTCTCAGCTCCCTGCAATGTGGGGCAAGAAGCTGTAGGAGATGACAGCAAGGTTTTTTTGTTCCATGAGCTCAATACTGCATTGTTAACATTTTTAATGGTATGGGTTTTATACCATCTGTGTATGTTTGCAAATATTAAGTTATTACATGTTTTAAAATGAGCATTTTTCATCCTAAATTTTATATGTTTGCAAATATATTTTTTTAATAAAATTTCAAAACCAAGTTTTAGCACCTACTAAATTTTCACTGTTTTTATTTAATTTGTAGAAATAGGAACTTTTAAGCTGGGCGTGGTGGTGCACACCTGTAATCCCAGCACTCAGGAGGCTGAGGCAGGAGGTTCACCATGTGTTCAAGGCTAGCCTAGGCTACATAAACATTCAAGCCCAGCCTGCACTGTACAGTGAGACCCTGTCCAAGAAAACCTTTGGAATAAGTTGCTGTACCTTTCTAGACCTCCATAATGGTAAGATGGGGTGGGAAGAGCAAAGAAAACCTCACCCACCTGTTCCTAGTTAGGGTTCTCCACAAAAATGGATGGATGGACGGACAGACGGACAGACAGGTGGACAGATGAACAGATGGACAAGCAGATTTAGTATAGCGAAAGGCAGACTTATGGGAGGTATCATGCAAAATGCCTGTAATTCCATCACTCTGGGAAGCTGAGGCAGGAGAATCACAAGTTTGAGCCTAGTCTGGGTAACTTAGCAAAACCGTATCTTAAACGTGAAAAAAAGGGCTAGAAAGGCTGGGTGTGGTGGCACATGCCTGTAATCCCAGCACTTGGGAGGCTGAGGCTACAAAGTGAGTTCAAGGCCAGTCTAAACTGCATAGCAAGACCCTGTCTCAAAAAAAAAAAAAAAAAAAAAAAAAAAGGTTAGAGACATAGCGCAATATGAAGGGTCATTCCCAAGTACTGGAAAGAACAGAATTACAACAAATTGAGTTTAAGGATGTTAACTGGCTGTTGACTATTTCCAAGTCTAGAATCCAACATCTCATTCTACTAATTGTTTTGTTTGGTTTTTGGTGCTAGGGAGTGACCAGAGCCTTGCATGTGCTAGCGTGGAGTTACCCTGCCATTACCCTGCCGGCCTCTGATAGGTTGGTTTTTCTGGTTCCTGGAATTGAACCCAGGGCCTTCGCATCCTCAGCCCTTTTTTGGTTTGAGTGTGTGTGTGTGTGTGTGTGTGTGTGGTGTGTGTGTGTGTGTGTGTGGTGTGTTTAGGGTGTGTGTATGGGAATTAAACACAGGGCCCTCGCATCCTCGGCCCTTTTTTGGTTTGGGGTGTGTGTCTGTCTGTCTTTAAGACAGGGTCCTGCTAAATTGTCCAGGCGGGACTCAAACCTCAAACGTGTGAACCTTCCCCTCTGCCTCCCAAAGTACTGAGATCCCAGCAGTACACCACCCACCCTGGCAGAAGACGCTGAGAAAAGCAGGAACAAAATAAGAGCGAATGAGTTGTTTGACCATTCCTTTTCTTACAACTTGTAAGCCTGAGTCCTATGCCTATTAAGTATTTACTCTGCAGCTGAATGTGAAGTAACTCACACAGGTGACCATCTCAAGAGCCTCATTTACTCCTCTAGGGTCAGAGGGTACAGTTCTAGTCACCACCAAAAACTTACCTTGTGTCATTTCCCACATTCACTCAATTCATGTTTATGGACTGCTCCTGACATGCCAGGGGAGGTGTTCAGGATGGTAAGAAGAAAAATAAAACGTAATTGTGGAAATAGAGAAAAGTTTAAGGGAAAAAAAAGATTTAATCATCTATGCTTTGAGTCATTGCTAACACTTCAGTATACTTCCAAATGCACATCTTAAAATGTTTGCTATACCTTTCTGCTTAGGAGCTGTTACCTTATGACTACACACACACCCCAGTCATCATGAAAGCTGCATACACACTCAACAATCTTGTGTTATTTATCTGATCTTCACATAACTTATTTTAGGGAGAAAAGAGTTGACACTGAGTATTTCTTTATTGCTGTTGTCTTTTGTGTTTGTGTTTTGTTTTATTGTAGTACTAGGGATTGAGCCCAG
Source organism: Dinomys branickii (assembly GCA_004027595.1). Taxonomy (NCBI): domain Eukaryota; kingdom Metazoa; phylum Chordata; class Mammalia; order Rodentia; family Dinomyidae; genus Dinomys; species Dinomys branickii. The sequence goes on from PVLD010026950.1 coordinate 16,428, forward strand.
GGAAAATAGCACCTTCTTCCTGAGCTATAGCCCCAGCCTATCAGGTTAATGATATCCCTTAGTCATTGCGGACTGATCAGGTCCGAAATCTCCCCAACAAATGTACAGTGAAGGCTAAATAAAGAGGCAAATGGAACGATTCCAGGGCTCCAGGAGTATCGAAGCCCTCTCACAGAACTTGAGATTCTCTCAGGGCTAAAATCACAACCTTCTCTGGGTGGCCTGTATGTATCTAGTTATCAGAAGAAGGGAGAGAAGTACTCAAGAAAGGTGGAACCACTCAAGGACTTCTCCAAGTAAGGTATTAAGTTAATCTACCCAGGAGTGAGATGCCTGAGGCTACAGTCTTCATCTAGTTGAGGTTGAATCTAGGTGTCCTTGGCTGTGATCTTGTCTTAATCAACAATTACAGGCCTTAGTAGGAATCAGTGACTCACAGAGGTTCACTTACTATATGTCCACTGCCCATCTCCAGACAAGGGGCCTAGGCCTTGTATAGAATCATAAGTAAACAAGAAAAGCCAATTGGTTAATTTAAGTTCTGCGTAAGACTGCTTCATAGTGGTCTTCAGCACCAACCCTTTCTTTTATTTTGGGACAGAATATCCCTGAGTCACTAAGTTGCACAGGTGGAGCTTGAAATTAGGATCTTCCTACCTGAGGGAATGACTAAGTTGCTTATTAAGCCAGTGGTGGAGGCAGGTGCGGTAATGCACACCTAGTACTGTACCCTAGGAGGCTGAGGCAGGAAGGGTCGGTCACAAGTTCAAGTCAATCTCAGGCAATTTAGTGACCTAACAAGATCTTGCCTCATAATGCAAAATAAAAAGGGAGCTGGGCATGGTGGTGCAAGTCTGTAATCCTAGCATCCAGGAGGCTGAGGCAAGAGGATTGTTGCGAGCTCAAGGCCAACCTGGGCTACAAAGTGAGCTCAAGGTCAGCCTGAACTGCATAGTGAGACCCTGTCTCAAAAAGACAAAAAATAAATAAAAAATGAAAATTAAAAAATAAAAAGGGAAAGGGAGCTGGTGATGTAGCTCACTGCAAAGGCACTCGATTCAAAGAAAAAAAGCCAGTGGTGGATCAAAGATCCCAAAGCCAAGTGCACCGGAGAATTCCTTTCTTACCTCCATGATGGATTATTCTAGACTGATTTTTATGGTTTCTGAAGTATTGTGTTGCCACTGACTTAGAACGCTGTAATAGTCTGCTTCTCACCTGCTACTGTTCATCTTTCAAGACCTAGGAATCCAGAAAAAAAAGATTAAAAGGCAATATGTACATTACCAACTCCCCACAGAGAATATATTTCTTATGTATTGCAAGCACACTGATAAAAGAAGGAAAGGAAGGAAACAAAACAAAGAAAAAAGACTTAGGAATGCTGGTACCTGGGTTCATTTTGTGAGTTTTGTGAAAGACTAAGGTCTGTAGGTCCTGAGTAAGAGCGGAAGAGTTTTTCTCTTTAGATGAAATAGACGGGGCTCGGAGCTTCTTGATTATGTGTTAATGGCATTTTCACTCCTGTTTACAGATCCTGGCTGCTAAGCATCTGATCTTTGCATAAGGAGCATGAGTAAGAGATTGCTGAGACTTCTGGAGAGCATGTTTATCAGAGCTCTCGGGAACCAGCTGGCCCCCAACTGGAAGAAGAGCTGGAAATCAGGTCTCGCCCCTGGGAGGGAATCCCACCGCTAATGGAAGACCACAGGGGAGGGCAGGGGGCAACAACAGCTACAAGCGGTCACCGAATCAAACACCCTGGCCCACCTTACATGTCTGTGCTTCAGACAGTGCAGCTTGGGTATCACATGGACCGTGAATAGTCCTGTTTTCTGAAGGGCCCAAGTCAGTTCAGGATTCTGAACCTCCTGAAGCTTGGTGAATGAAGCTGGGTGAGAAGAAAGGAGTCACGTTCCCACAACACAGGGGCCCCCAGGGGAGCCTGCGCTGGTCACAGTGGTGGGATTGGGCTCCCAGCGCCCTGGAGAGCCTTAGGCACCTCCCATCTCACGGTGCCTATGCTCATGTGGCCAAAAGTAAAGGCAGTGACAGATTTCTTATAACCACAGAGGGAGAACGGCTTGGAAAGAAGTGAGTCCCATCATGCCCAACCAACGTCTTTCTCGGAGAAGTCTGAAGGAACTTGAAGTGCAGTTCCACAAGGAACCGTAACTGACACTATCCCACTGTCATGCTCTATGTGGCATCCTGCTCTACCCCCCACGCCTCTGGGAGGGAGGTTATTTGAGTGTAGCCTCAGAAAAGGCCCCAGAAGACAGGTGCCGTCTCACTGGATTAGTATCAGGCCATCAGACTGCAAAGAACCCCAAGAGCTCCCAGACCCAATTTTTTTTTTTTTTTTTTTTGGTCCTTTTGAGACAGGGTCTCACTATGCAGTTCAGGCTGGCATTGAGCTTACTTTGTAGCTCAGGCTGGTCTCAAACTTAACAATCCTCCTGCCTCAGCCTCCTGAGTGCTGGGACTGTAGGAGGGTGCCACACACCCAACTTAACCCAAAAATTTGAAGCCAGAAAAAGTTACAATCCAGAGAAACCACTGGTTCTTACCAAATTCATTTTCAACACAGAGCAATAAATCTGGCATTGCCCGAGCCCTGGCAAAGCTCTGTGCCTCAGCCTTAACAAACCACAGCCCATTTCCTGGGGTGTCCCAGAGGGCTCTGAAGCAGGTGTGCAGGGGGCACCTGGACCCCTATACCTCTTTGCTACACAGCCCCATCTTCCTGTTTCTCTGATGTGTCTGCCCCAGAGAGCCCCTCCAAGCCTGCATCTTGCACTGAAGAGCACTGTCTGCCATCCCCTCCACACCCTGCTGACTGACACTACCAGGCTTCCCTGGCTTCTGTGTGAGCCCCAGCTCCCTGGATGGGGAAGAGGACTCCAGCAGCAGTCTGCAGGACGCAGCCCCTGTTTAATGCCCTCAGATGTCACCTCACCCCCTTTTTAAACACATGGTCTATGATTTCCCTAGAAATTGTAGAAAATATAACCTATGACTCCACAAAGAATTTTTTAAATTGTTTGAGTAATATGATTACTTTTACTTATTTAAATTGTTTAAATAAACATAATTATTTTACTGTTAAAATAATAATTGTAAAGTAATAATAATTTTAATATAAAGCAGGAATTTGGAAATTAAAATGACATGTTTTAAAATCTGTAATTGCCTGGGCACAGCTATAGAAATTCTCCAGATGCCCCATAGAGGACCCCTGGTCTCCACCCTGACCCCTCCCCTCCTCACTGAAAAGCTCACAGCTCTGGGCCTGTTTTGGGGACCAGCCTGCAGGGAGTCAGATGCACATCACCCCAGCCCAGGCCTTCAGCCAATGACGGCTCTGAGTCACCTGGGCTCTTCCCCAAATGGAGATTGGCTGAAGAGCTCTTCGGCGCTCCTGCCCAAGTGGAGACGTTAGTAGCACTCCCAGAGAGCCCGAGCCCTTGAGTGGCGGCCCAGTGAGCTGCTGGGGCTTGCTGCTTCTGGTCACGCAGCAGCTGCCCAGCCTGTGCCCCAGGGAGACAGTGGTGGGAGGGTGTACGTGGAGTTGTCTGTCCTTCCCCTCTTCTGAGCATTGGACCAGGAGAGTTGGCTGTTCTGTGCCGGCCACTGTATCTGACACCGGACACCTTAGAGGGCTCGCTGCACAGGGAACAGGGCTGCTCGAGCCCCCTTGCACTCACAGGGCGACAGCAAGGTGCAAGGCCCTATTCACTGTTACCCCATTTTACAGATGAGGGGACTGCAGCACTGAGTAAATTTCCTGCGGCAGTCACCCAAATCCAGCTAGAGGGCAACAGGCTGTTCACAGCAGCCCTCTGGGCCTCCAGAACCGAGGGCCTCTAGGCCTGGAGAACTGTGAGCACTACCCTGAAATGACAGTAGCCTTGCTCCCTGGCTGCACAGTGGGTGGGCTCAAAGGACTACTTCAGGTCCGGGATGTGGCTCAGCGGCACAGCGCCTGCCTGGCAGGCGGGAGGCCCTGAGTTTGATTTCTGGTCCAAAAACGAACAAACAAACAAGGACTACTTCAGTGTTTGTGATTATTAAATCAAAGTGAAGAGACTAAAATATTGCTGAAATAAAAGGCTTTATTGAGCTGTTATAGATGCGAGTCAAAAGGAAAATCAGTGGTCTTGGGACAGATTCCCTGAGCCGCAGCAGCACTGCTAGACAGCAGCTGCAAAAATGTCCCCTGGACCAAAGAAGCCAGGATGCTTTAGGGTAAAAATTTGGGGTGCACAAATTGCTCCCACGGAAGCCACGTGGCTAGAAATAGGCGCAGGTAGTCTCCTGGCACAAGAAGGTGGGGCTGTTAGGAGGAGGGCTTGTTGCTTCTCGGTGGTTTGGATTTGCATATAGAGCTCAAAGGCTAATCTTTAACATGAACTTGCCCGGTGTGGTGGTGCACACCTGTAATTGCAGCACTCAGGAGGCTGAGGCAGGAGGATCATTGCGAGTTTGAGGACAGCCTGGGCTACAAAGTGAACTCAAGGCCAGCCTGAACTGCATAGTGAGACCCTGCCTCAAAAAGACCACGCCCTTCTCACTCCAGCATCAAGCAGGAAGCATGAACTGAGTTACTGGGCTTCAGCTCTCACCCTGAACACCTTCTGTGAGCACCTTGAGCCTCGGCGGCCTGCGCAATCACCACCTGTTCCTGACAGCAATGGGACGACTCCACAGGCTTTAAGACTCACCCCAGACTACTGATGCGAGCAACAAGAGTGTCTCCATACTGCTTGCATATATGAACGTTATATGAACCCATGGTGACCGGGTGGGCAGCGGAAAGAGAACCTCCCGGAGGAATGCCACTCAGATATGGCAATATAGCAACATGTGAAGGACAGAGAGGAGGGAGGTGGATATCCTGAACTCGGGAGGGATCTGAGATAGGAAGTGAAACCCTCGGAAAGTCTAAGCAGAACCTCCTCTGGAGGAGGGGATCGCAGATCTGACATGGCGCAGTTGGAGGGAGACGAGATAGAG
>PVLD010026951.1:0-21440 GCA_004027595.1 Dinomys branickii
TGAAGCTGCTTTGATGTCTCTCGCTGGGCTGAGCTTCTTCCCGATTCATGAAAAACCGGTTAGAGCGCGCACTTAACTCACCCTGTGATCGTGCAGACAGGAGTGCCGTTCAGATGTTTTTCCCTGGATGGAGATTTTCCCCGACTCAGAAATCCCGCTGGCCGGTCGCTGTTGCTCCAGTTCGCGCAGCGCTGGCTGCGGGGGTGGGGTTCTGAGCGGGATCCCGGAGCGCTGCCCAGTTTGGTGCAGTTTGTCCCAGTAGCGCGTTCTCTGTCGGGTCCAGGAGCTGAAGCCGTTCTTCCCTCCACACTCGCTCTCTCGGCTGGTCGTCTTCTTGCCGGAAGTCCTTATTTCTGTCTTCATATTGTTATATTTCATTGTTTGGGTGGTAATCCTCTGGGAGGTTCTCTCTCTGCTGCCTACCCGGTCGCCATCTTCTCGTTGAGAATTTTAAATATTTAGTTTATGAAAAATTCTACCTAACTTCATTTTATCAGTCAAGATATGCTTAAAATAGCCATTTCCCAAATCTTAGGAGTGCAAGATTTCTTGCTGAGATTTCATGTCCATGGTGAATTTATGGGAGCGCTGGTCTCTGTCTTGGTCACTTGGAAACTTAAGCCCATTTTTCTAAATGTGGTACTCACCACAGGAGGGAGAAAGCAGGCATCTTACACATTAAAATGCTGCGGTTTGCAGGTGATCTGTACACTTTACCAGTCCTCAACCAATGAAAGGGTCTGCCTTTGAAGTACGGTGCTGCCCTGCTTCCCAAAGCAGTGGAGAGCCTGGCCTCTTGCATGCCTGGCGAACTTTCCAGTTTGGTTACTGAGGAAATCGTTGGAGGAGAATCAGTTTTTTCATTTGTTCTTATGGAGAAACTGAGAAGGGAAAAGGCTGGTGTCTTGTGTCATCACGGCGAGCATGGTGGTGGCGGTGCAGACGCAGGATATAGGCTTCCCAGCTTCCGGCCCAGTGTTTTGTCCATTACAGGATGTGAAATTCCCTGTAACTTGCGTAAATGTGGGGTCACCATCATACTCTTTTGCTTTTCAGTGCTTTATTAAATACATAATGGTTATGCTGGTAGAGATACGTAAAGACACATAAAACCCTGGGAAGTAATTGTAGAAATTTCTCACATGGCAGCTTTGTGAAAGGCAAAATTTTTTTTCTTTTTCTTTTTTCTTTTAAAAGTGAAAGAACAAAAACACTAACAAACATACACACAGTACCACAAGAACAGTACAAAAACTGAACTACAGATAAGGTGGGAGGGGATCAACAATGGTTGTTGTATTACACGTTGGTAGCTTCAAAGTGTATACTCAGGACAATACTAATAAAGGCAAATTACCGACCGTGATTTATTTTACACTTGTGATAAAGACTTGTCTTCTCCCCGCTGAGAGGGAGTGTGACATGGCCAGTGGCATGGGGATGTATCTTGAATAGTTGTACTGGTTTTATTTGGCTTAGTGTCACTTATCACATCCTGATTTACGTGCTTTTCCTGGTATTACCGTGTTGGTTTTGAAACTAGATTCTTTCCCACGTTGTTTAAGTTTTTGTATTATACTCACCTTTTATTGGTTTTATCAAAAATGATTATTCTTTTGAAATTAATACATAGACACAGTTTAAAAAGTCAAATCATTTTGATCTTAGAAACCCACGTTTAGCTGCCCCGACCGCTCTGCTGCCCCCCGTTCCCCGCCCTCCCCCTAGCAGTCTCCTCCGCGCCTTGGCGCTGTGTTGCTGGGGAGCTCCCTGTGTCCAGAGAGCTTGCTTGTGTGTTTTCTCTTCTTCAGTTTTATTTACAGTATTAAATTTCTGCTGTAAACGGTATGGATTTAAATTTCTCTTACTCTCTGTTTTCCACCTCTCAGTATAGCTGGATAATAGTATTCAATGCTTATATCATTATGGCTACCTAAATGTTATTTATACCTGAGTCATGTAGAATATTATGGTTACAATTTCTTTTCCAAATGATTTTTCCATTGCTCTTAGGTCTTTTCAATGGAAGTAAATGGAAAATGTGTTTTTTGTTTTATGAAAACTTGTTACTGGCTTTTTTACACACATGTACAGAAAGTGGGTAGTTTGGTGATTTTTCACAAAGTGAATAAATGAACAACCACAGGTCAAGAAACAACTTTTAAATTTTTCTTCAAATTATTAATTACCTAAGTTTTTCATTTGCTTAATTTTCTATATATTTATCACTAAATCATTCTAAAACTAACCAAAGTGCCTTCTTGATATATTTAAATATAGCTGATATTTGTAAAATTCCATTTCATACTGTCGTCTTTTGATGCACCTCTCCTGGAACTTTGAGCATAGCCTGACGGCATTGGAGCCCCTGGTAGTGTCGCTTTCTGACGCCCGGCTCCCCTTGCTTTTGGCATGTGCCCCTTTTAGGGATGTGCCGAATGTCCTTCCAAGACGGGAGCATCTTGGCTGTGCTTCGGACACGTTCCATTCCCTAAGCCTGGCCGGCGCATTGCGGGCTGTGAGCCTTGCTCGGGAAGTATGTTCTCACAGAAACGAGTGTCTCACTGTGTTGTCCTCGCTGCCCTTTCTGTGTCTGGAGGAGTCTGCGATCTGCTCCCCTGTATTCTGTGTGAGATCTGTTTTTATTTATATTCCCTTTTCATGAAACTCTGGGCCTTTCCCATTTATTTCTGAAGTATGTCTTTTTTTCTTTTCTTTTTTAAAAATTTGCTTAGTGTTTACTGGGTCTTTTTAATCTGCAAACATGTATTTTACATTTTTTTCAGTTTTGTTTTTTCAGTATAGTTTAGTTTTTATCCTTCTTCGCTTTTACTGCGTTTATTCCTTCCTTCCTTCCTTCCTTCCTTCCTTCCTTCCTTCCTTCCTTCCTTCCTTCCTTCCTTTTCTTCTTTCTTTCTTTCCTTCTTCCTTTCTTTCCTTTCCTTCTTCCTTTCTTCCTTCCTTCTTTTCTTTCTTTCTTTCTTTCTGTCTGTCTGTCTGTCTGTCTGTCTTGGGCTCACTTTGTAGCCCAGGCTGGTCTCCAACTCACAATAATGCTCCTGCTTCAGCCTCCAGAGTGCGGCACCACACCTGGTTCCCTTTTCGTATCTGCTACCTGAAAAGTTCCCTTTCTTTAAAGTTTAAAGAAATAGGGTGAACATTTGTCTTCTTTTTTTTTTAACTTAAGGTTATATCCAAGGAAATATTTGTACCTTTATGCATCTTGAGTAATCATAGTTGATCCTTGTAGAGTTTATATAACTTAGAAAGTTCCTGCAATGTAGACACAGGCCTAATGTAGGCATTCACGTGCACCTACATGCTGTATTTAAATTGTATTTTCTACGATTTTTAGTCATAACTATACACATAATTCTAGTTGAATTGATCTTATGTCTTCAATTAAACTAGGAGGTTAGGCAAAGTGAACCATTCAAGTATATTAAAATTTAAAAGTTGGAAGAGACATTAGAATTCACATAGGCATAAATATGAAGTTTGTATTTGTGCAGTCATTTAATTCCTTGGGTGAGATTGGTGTGGTCACTGTTTTATGCAGTCTTTCCCATTCTTTAAATTTCTTTTTTTTCGTCTGAGGAATCAAACTCAGGACCCTGTGCTTACTACGCAGGCGCTCTGTGGCCCTGTGTTTTGAATTTAGTTTTGTAAGGTTGGAAGTGTTTTATCTGAATATGAATAATCTTTCAGCAATTAGCTTACTAATGGCTATACAGTCTTGAATTCTACTAGGCTGTATTTTTGAGTTTAAAATGATATTTGAAAAGAATAAAGGACAGTAATTGAGACATACAGTCGTCAACTCTGATACTTTGTTCTAGGAAGTAGAAAAGTAAATTTGTATGACTCTAAGACTTTCTCCACCCTGTTACAGATGGTGTAAATTCCTAGATACGGAAACAAATAAAAATTACCTGGTGCTTTAAGAACTGTGCTATGGAATATACACTTAACATGCTTACAGATTTTTAAATTAAGTTTCTTTCTACACTTATTGTTTTGCTTAAATAAGTTATTTCAAAAGATAGAGCTAGTTTTAAACTAAAATGAAATATTCTTTTTTGCATATGAAGACAACTTATTTCTCTAGTTCAGGGTTAAAACAGTGGATCTTATTGAAATATCAATTTCTTTGGCTACTTAAATGAGAGCAAAACAGTGATTTCTAAAAATGGACTAAAAATTATTGCAGATTGCATGTCATCTAACTTCATTAGCTGACATTGCTCTTATATAGTCCTTAAATGCTTTTTTCTATTTTTAGTGCAAATTGTTATATTAATTTTGCTTAATTTAATAATAGTAAAATAATTCTTATTATTTTATGTATTTTTATTATTTTCATGTACTTTCCAAACTTTCAATTATCTAATTCTGGTAACTGTACATAAATTATTATATTAAATTTAGAAGTGGGTAGCCTTAAAGATAGCATATTCTAGGTGTTACGTGGCCAGCTTTCAAATCTACCTTTAAAATATCTGAACAAGTCACTATTAGTTGTATTTCAAATCCTAACATGGTAGCAATTATAAGGTAGAAAGTATTGATTGCATTTAAATGAACTGATTTAAACATTATATTGATTTAGTAGTTTGAAAATTTTCTTAAATTTGGTAGTGTAAGTACTTTCAATATACTGATGGAAACATTAAAAAGGGGGCTGAGTACTTTGATAATTCATATTAGTCATTTTACAGCAAGATTATTTTCTAATTTCTTCAAATTAGTTTAGATGATTCTGGGAAACAGCAATAAAAATCAGTTAAAACTGTATGAAATGATCTCAACTTTAAAGATGTTACACATATGTAAATTTTAGGCATAACCTGACTTTCTTATATTTCCAAAACGATCAATCTTGTTTTAAATAATTTAAAAAATTACTTCTTCTAAAATCCTGTTCAGTTTGTCAGTAGTATGTATGAACAGAGCAGCCGCCTGTGGCCCCTGTTCAAGTCTGAGCAGAACAGGTACATTTAACCCTCTACTAAGTTATAGTTAAATGCTACAGTATAACCAGATTTTGTCTGTGGATGGCTCACGTTAAGAGGTAGAAAAAGATATAGTTTACCTTTCTGTCTTGTTCTTTTTGTTGTTTTTCCACTGCAGTGCTGGACTCCTGCCTCAGAGAGAAACTCTGAGTATCGTGTACTGTAATGTTTGATTAAATTATGTAAATCTCTGTCTTACAGGTCACGGGCTAATTCCTGTGTGGTTCTCATGTAGTTAATTGGAAGCCAAATAATAAAGTCAAATAAGTTGGAGATACAGTTGTGCTTTTGCTGTTAATATCTAATGAGGAGAACAGATTGCTTACTTCACACCTGGAGAATCTGGTTCTACCAGTTCAACTCCTATTCTTTGGATTAAAGGAAGATTTTCACTGGAGCTAGTTCAGTAACAGGAAGTCCTTGTTAAACTGCCCACATATGAAAAAAAAAAGAAGAATAAACTGCCCACATAAGGTATTTTCACAGATAAATATAAATCCTGCCCTGTAGTACCTCTGAAATAATCCAAAAGAAGCTTGAACTTAAATAAAGCATACTTGCTTTTCTTTAGGTATCAAAACCTGCTAAAAATACAGAGCAGGAATAAATTGTAGTAGAAAGAAGCTTGGTGTAAGGACTTTTACTCCATTTACTTTAAGATGATTGAATTCTATCCTATGGCAGGAAATCCCACAAGGACGTAGCTCTTGAAAATCATAGAATTTCAGAATTAGAATAGTCAGAAAACGGCGCATGTCTTTAACCTTGCACCCTACTTTTCTTTTTAATATACTGCTATTTTTACTTTAAAATGAATTTCATATGTAGTTTTTAATGTAGAATAAAGTTGTATAGCAATTCAAAAAACAATTCAAAAATTGTCTTTTCCTGAGAGGAAGTATTTATAAGAAAGTTACATATGAAGATTTCTCTCATACCACTAAATTTCTAAAAACCTGTCCCTCTTTTCTAGCTAAACTATTGTTTGAGGGCAGGAGGAGGAGCATTGTTTTAATGGCCAGCAAAATAACACCTGAAACTACGGTTTGATTTAGAAGCTCAGCTTCGTGGAATCTGTTCCCCAAGTAAGAAGTGACACCACAGCACTCTTGCATACAAACAAAACAGTGGAAACACTGAAGTAGTTCAGTGTAGAAGTGGCTCAGTAAATGGGAGAACAGTAGCTATACAATAGAACATTTTGCAGTGGTACAACATAATGAATTTGTCCTGTTTCACAATTCTACTAAAAATGCATGCTGCAAAAGAAGAGACAGTATACTAGCTGTTCTACACACAGGTACGTAACAGTCACTCCCAGTGAAACCTGTGGTTTCCAGATTGGGGCTGTCCTCGTGTGGAAGTGCTGCTTCTCCTCCACTTACCCACTTACTGTCGCTCCCACACACTTGTTCATATTTTCTAAGAGAAAGAATGTGAAGATGAAAGGAAAGCCAATAGTAACCACCCATAGCCGAGAGAGCGCAGAGAGGGAGAGGGGTGGAGGGGCATTGCTGCTTCCCCATGATACCTCGTTTTTGTAGTTTTGAATTTGGAGCCATATAAATGTTATAAAAATTAAATCTTAAAATACAAAAAAAGCAAAAGCACTCTGAGACAAATGAACCTAGCTATTTATGCAGGTGGTGGCCTAACTACACACAGAGAAGGGGTATAGCAAGCTCGTGTGTGTGTGTTTGCTGGGGGTTGCACCCAGGGTCTTGTGCATGCTAAGCAGGCACTCTACTACTGAGCTACACTTGCAACCCCTCAAGTGATTTTAAATCTCAGTATTTGGTATATGTCTAATGGGTTATATTTTTGGAAAATAACCACTAGCAGGTCTCACCTCCATGTAATGTTGTATTTTAGTAATGACATTGCTGTCATCCAGTTGAAACGTATCTATAATAGGACAGAGCAGTTGGTTAATGTTAATGTTATTAAAACTGTACACTTCAGTGTACATAAAGAGAGATACAAATGAAGTCTAAGAAGGTGAGTAGAAACTTGGTGATATTTGATTTGAAGTCACAAAAGCCAGTGTGAATACGTGAGCAAAGAAGGAGCCATTCCTAGCTGTGTGCTCTGAAAGGACAGGGAGCACTGTCAGTTCAGTAGCGGGACTGGCATTATTTCCCACTGAAGAGGCCAGAGACCCTTAGGGAAGCGGGTATTTTGAGGTCTTAAACATTGCTTCACATTAGAAAGCAAAGAAATTATCAACAGCTGTTGAAATTGTACCAAAAAGGAGCTGGAGCCCCTGAAGGGGCCTCCGTGTCCACAGATGGGCAGCTGGGGCCTGAACGAGAGCAGTGACAGCAGTGACCTGAACCACACCACATGTATTGTAGCGAATCGGTTTGTAACAATGCCCCCTATGAGAAGGGTTACAAAGATGATAAAGGTACTTCTTTTAATCAGTTTTGGGGTTGGCTTGGACACCAGTTAATTATTATGAAAATTAGAGAATAAAGCCAAAGGATCAAACATTTACCTTGATGTAGCTGTGACTTGTTTTTAACTAAGAGTCATCAAATACTTGTTGGGAGGTAATTTAAAATTCTGCTATTAAATGCAGAAGGAATATAGAACTAGTTTTTATAAAATGGATAAGCAAACTTTATTAATTACTGTTAAAATCATTAAGTGAAAAATTAACTCATTGAGTGGATTATACTGACTCAAATCCACTGATTAATATTACTAAAATATGATATAAACAAAATGCTTATGCTGGGTGTGGTAGTGCACACCTGTAATCCCAGCACTCAGGCAGCTGAGGCAGGAGGATTGTTGCAAGTTGGAGAGCACCCTGGGCTAGAAAGTGAGCTCAAGGCCAGCCTGAACTACACAGCCAGACCCTGTCTCAAAAAAAAAAACAAAAGGCCCGGGGATGTAGCTCAGTGGCGCGGTGCCTGCTTGACCAACGTGAGGTCCTGAATTCAATTCCCCTTACCCACACACACAAATAAAAAAGACGAAGAAAAGTGATGCTCAATACCTTCTAATTACCAGCAACCTTGTCAACTGTGCCGCCAAATTATTTCAGCCTGAAGCTCATCTAGCCTCCCTATCTAATTATCAGCAATAGGAAATACAGGATATGTACATTAATGATCTCCCAAATCCTTAAACATGTGACAGTCTACAAAAAAAGATTTGTTTTCTTTTACTTGTTTTGTTTTGCTACTGGAAATCAAATTCACAACCTTGCACTTGCCAGGCAGGTGCTGTCCTGCTGAGCTGTATCACAGCCCAATTTGTTTTCTTTTAAAGATAAATGCTGTGGGAGAGAAAAAAAAAGGGTGTTGGAGTTGGGAGAGGACCGTTAGCATTAGTACAGACTTTGAAAGACTCAGGAGTGATAAATTACAATGTGCATTTGGTTTGGATCTGATTATGAACATAATACTTGAAAAATGATACTGAGGAATATTAGTTACACTGAATAATAGTAAAGGCTTTTTGTTAATTTTATTAGGTGTGATAATGTGGACCTGTTTTGTAATTTTTAAATTTTTTGGTGAAGTAATTTAGCCAAAGGTGAATAGATCAGCAAGAAGAAGACAGTATTGTTAATATTTAAAGGCATGGGGCAGTGGTTCATTAGATGTGTTAGTCTGTGTATTTATTGAAAACTATATTTTTGCCCAAAACTCTAACAAACCCTGACCAAGGACAGTACAGTTACCATACAGTATCATACGGGATTGGTTCCAGGACACTTCATAAATACCAATATCCAGAGATGTTCAAATTCTTCATGTAAAATAAGGTTTCTACATAAATTATGCACATCTGTGTACTGTACCTTAGATTGCTTATAATACTTAATACAGTTTAAATGTTACACAGGTAGTTGTTACACAGTTCTGTACTATTTAAGGAATAATGACAAGCAAAGTCAGTATGTAGTCAGTACAGAGATTGGTTTTTTCCTGAACACTTCCTGAGGTTGGTTGAATTCATGGATGTAGAGTCCATGAATACAGATGGTCAGCTGTTATTTTCTTAAACTTTTTGACCTTTGCCATCTAATAGGCAGCTAGTGCTATATCATGGCAATTCCTGTTATCTCTAGAAGTCATCTTTTTTTTTATTTGATTCTCCGGTTTGCATCTAAATGAGTGTGTGTGTGAACTGCACATGAAGTGTGTGTGTTTACTAGTGTGTAGTTCTACGCCAAGTGAATTAGAAGTAGCCTCGAGCATTCAGTAAATTGCACAGGGGCTGGGGATGTACCTCAGTGGCACAGTGCCTGCCTGGCAAGTGTGAGGTCCTGAGTTCGATTCCTAGTTCCAAAAAAAGTAAATTGCACATTTACATGGACACACATTCACACACTAGAAATGTAGATGAGCCTAAATGTAAAGTGAATAATTGACATTTAAAAGTGATATTGTTTATATTTTAATAAGGTAATTATATGAAATAAGGATATTTACATCATGATGCAGTTTATTTTAAGAAATAAGGGCATAATATATGGTTGTGGGCTGTGGAAAATAGGTAACTCTTCCCCTCTTTCTTCTTTTGGGGTGATTGGTCTATTGTTTGTACTTTCTTGACACTTCTTGATTTTGCTTTTAAGGGCAGTTTTTATGCACTTTATTTTAAATATTAAATAAGAAACAATGATGGGATAATACTACAATACTTTCTAAATCTAGTTCTCTTATCAGTATATTTAAAATTAGTTTTTTGGGGGGGTCTTTTTGAGACAGGGTCTCACTATGCAGTTCAGGCTGGCCTTGAGCTCACTTTGTAGCCCAGGCAGGTCTCAAACTCACAGTGATCTTCCTGCTTCAGCCCCCCGAATGCTGGAATTATAGGTGTGCACCACCATGTCCAGCTAGATGTAAAACTACTGCATAGAAGAACATGGTCAAAACTAGCAGGAAACAGAGAGATAAGACTTTTGCAAGAGGGAAGGGACCAAGACATGGAGAGAGGGGAGGAGGTAGGTAGGAGAGGAAATAAAAAGAATTAAGATGTGTTATTCACAGTGGCACAAAATAAATGTTTTCATTTTTCTTTTTGAACATGATGTTAAGGATCGAATCCAGGCCTTATCCATGCTGGGCAAGTGCTGAGCTATAGCTCCAACCCCATCCCATGATGAATGAAACCATTAATTAAAAAGTGTTTTTAAGATGTGAACTGGTTATTATAATAAAACCACTTTTTTGTTCTTGTAGGTTGGCAAATAAACAGGACAAGGAGGGGGCTTTGGGAGAAGCCGATGTGATTGAATGTCTGTCTCTGGAGAAACTGGTCAATGAGCACAAGTGCCTGTGTCAGATAGTAAGTCTCTCCGCTGCCTCGCATAGATACGCCTAGTATGACTAGTTTCTGTGAAGGTGATTGGCAGTTAAAGAATCATCTTTTCGCATAGGAAATCAAGACTGTCACTATTCTGTTGGTATTAGTTATATTGTAATAAGTGTTTTCTGTTTAGTTGTCACTGACTTCCATAAAGTATCCATCATGATTTCAGAGCTTTTACACTGCTTTTTGTAAAGTACATGTATCAAAATGTTGTTATAAATTTTTTAAATGGTAAAGAAAAAGTATAAACATAAGACATTCAGAAATTCATACTGAATTTTCAAAAATTATATCAGAAGGCTTGTCATACAATCTTAAGAAAGATGGATGGATTGAATTATTCTAGTTTTATAAAATTATTAAGTTGATAATTTTTTGGACTTTTACTACTATAAATTCATTGGTTAAGAAATTAAAACTTACTAAATTCTTAATGAGTAGATGTGTTTTTCTCATGGCAGTAAAATTGTCACTGATAGCTATCAACTTGCTGTGTGAGAGTGAGTCTTGCAGCTTACAGATACTGTATGTAGGGTGACTGAATTTCTGTGTAGTGAAGTACAAGTTAAGTAAGCAGATGCGTCATAGAAATACTTAGAATGGTTTGCCTTTGATTTGCGGGGCAGTGGCTATGAGTGTAGACTTGTGTGGGGACCCTTTAATTTGAACAACTTTGAATCAAAGAGCGCCTGTTGTAGGAACCGTGTTCGGCAGTCTTGGGCTATGGAAAGAAGATCGACAAGTCTATTAAAAAGGGCCTTTACTGGCTGCTACATATCATCGCAAGAGACTTTGAGACCTTGAACGAAAGGATCCAGAAGGACACAACGGAACAGCGAGCGCTTGAGGAGCAGGAGAGACGAGAAAGAGCTGAGCGAGTGCGAAAACTACGAGAAGAAAGGCGAGTAGCCTGGTTCTGTAGCACAGGCCTGTGAAGGCTGGGACATGTGGCAGGTCTGTGAATAGTTCGCTGCTTCCGTTCGTGCAGTCCACCTGTCCTGTTTGGCTTTGTCTCTTTTTGTATGAAGGATACTAAATAACTTATATAAGTGCAGGGGATAGGTTTTAACTTTCCTGGTGCTGTTATACTAGGTAAATGCACTCCTTATGTAGTCACTGTTGCATAGTTTCAAGCTTTTATCTATCTTAGGAGTACTTTTAGAGCAGTGGTTCTCGAGGCACAGAGAGACTGCGGCCTTTCAGGGAACGTGTGGGCGCGATGTGTAATTGTCACAGCAGGGTGCGGGGGACGGTCCTTACACCTGTGTGCAGAGGCCAGGAATGCTGCCACACTGTGCAGGATGGGCTTCCCCAGCAGGGACTTACAAGACTCAGAATTACAAAATGACGGAGACTCGGCAAAGATGGAGTATGAGATGTTAAAGGTAAACTAGCCCAGACAAATCTGCCCTTCAGTCCTATTTTTGTCAGAAAGTAGACCAAATTACAGCGTTTCAAGTTACTAAACTATGCATTTTATTATTCAAATATACTGTGAGAAAGAAAACAATTAAATTCACCAAATATACTTTCAAAGAAGATTGCATAAATTCTACTTTAGAATCATTTATAATTTTAATACTGCAATTAAGTGCTAAGGTTTAAATATAAGTTGAATTTAATGTGGAAAAGAAGGAAAACTGGAAAAGATTTTAAGTGAGTTTCTATAAGATCCAGAGGTGCCTTCATCAGCCTGAGCAGCATTGGCTTTTCATACCGTTTAGAGTAGCTGCAGCCATAAGCAGAGGTGAGGGCCCCTACCCCGTGGAGGAGGTCCCCTGCCAACTCTCTCCATTCTCCTGCAGCGCTCTGTAAGGGGAGCCTGTCATTCATCTAGGTCTGGATGGTACCACAGAAAGAAGAGGGTGAGTGATCCTGGGGCCGCTGCCAGGATGTGGTTTTAGTTACTGTGAGAATCTTTGGTTTTAGGTCCCAGTGTGTGTTTTCATGATATTAAAGCTCATTATTTTTTTTCTTACAAAGCTCATTAGAAGCAGTTATATTTGTAAAATATTTTATTTTTAAAAATAACACAGGGCCACTCTTTTTTGAAAAACCACTTGTTTTGATTGTTTTCTTTTGTTTTTTGGTCTTTTTGAGACTAGGTCTCACTCTGGCCTTGAGCTCACTTTGTAGCTCAGGCTGATCTCAAACTCTTAATGATCCTCCTGCCTCAGCCTCCCAAGTGCTGGGATTACAGGTGTGCGCCACCACTCCTGGCTTCTGAAAACCCTTTTACTTTTCTCCGTGAAGAAAACAAAAGCAGTGGTGCGTACAGTCAGTGGGTATAGTCAGTGGTGGGAAATGCGCCAGTGTGTGTGAGGCAGGGGAGGGAGAGGGAGGAAGGAGAGAGAAATCAGGTGAGTTCAGGACATTAGGAGTCAGTTAAGAAATCTTTTACCTGTTCTGCATCATCGCAGGCATTTCTACTCCTCATTCTCCTTTCCTCCTTTCTCTTTGACCTTGGCAGCTGTGGCTGCCTCTTTAGCTGAGGCTCTATAATTAAAAATAAATTGGTACTTAGGACGGATTAGAGATTAGAAAACAATATTTTTACTTAACTAAATTCAATCTATCTGGTCCTTATAGTCATTTCTAATTTTTTTTTGAAAAACAGTAAAAACAATAATGGTATCAAAATAGTGTATTAATACTGTATACATGAAACTGCCGCTGATGAATAACTTAAAATAGTATCACCTATTGTTTTGTTTATTTATGAGTCCCCTCTTATCTTGCCTTATTTGATCTTTGAAACAGCTCAGTGAGGTGTTTTTTCCATATTTATGGGGAAGCTGAGGCTTAATTATCTAGTCTAAGGTCATAGGAATAGTAAATTGTGAATCTCTAAACCTTGCCTTTCCAGATTCAGACTGAAAGGATATATATTTCTGATCTAGCTGTTCATCTCTCATTCTCATTTTTTTGCCTTTGGCTGGTTTTTTTTCTGTCTTTTGAGACAGGGTCTTGCTATGCTGTTCTGGCTGGCCTTCAGCTCAGTTTGTAGCCCAGGCTGGTTTCGAACTTACAATTCCTCCTGCCTCAGCCTCCAGAGTGCTGGGGATTACAGGTGTGTGCCACCTTGCCCAGAGGCTGCTTGTTTTGGTAACTTACTCTTCACATGTTAGGCAACATTAACTATAAATCCCAGAAATCATAAATGATGGTAGGAACTGTTACAGGAATACTTAATCTGAATGATATAGGGCAACTTATTTTTATAACTTCTGCTGTTAAACTAAGCAACAGTTTTTACTTGGCTGTTCAAATATGATATACAACTGGATGAAATATGTCACTGTATAGTACTACCTTATCATATACTGCTATGGAATTAAACCCATAGCTGTCCCACTGTTTTTTTTTTTTTTTTGTAATGTAAATAAGTGACATATTTGTATATAAATAAAAACACAGGTTGAGTTAAAGGAATGTGTCCAAGTTATATTAACAGTAGAAGACTTTTCTGTTAGTGCTGGTAAAAAGAATAGCTTTGACTCTGGAGGGTAGTTAATAATTTGACAACTATATACCTTTGAGAACTAATTTGTACTTTAGGGGGTTGGTTGTGGTGATGGCGCATGGCTGTAATCTCAGCACTCTGGCAGCCGAGGCAGGATTGCCATAGATTTAAGGCCAGCCTGGGATCCATAGTGAATTCAAGACCAGCCTATAAAGGAGAAAATTAGAAAGCTGTTTTCCCACAGAGGATTCGTTTAAATGAGTGTTAGAAGTAGGTGGAGCAATTACCAAAGCCCAGCCTGCATTACACAGGGAGACTTGGCCTCCTGTGGCTCAGCCTCCAGACTGCAGGGCTCACAGGCATGTGCCACCACGCCCAGCTTCACGTGACTGGTGTTCACGTGAGGACAGAAGCCTGTTATTTGCTTAAGTACTTTTGAAATCCCCTCAGTAATTAAAAGCTATGGCAAAATTCAGATTGCTAAGACCAAATACCCTTATGCTTATTGCAAATTGGTGTATCAAACATAGTTCCGTGCTTTTTACGAGGGAATTTCCATTTCCCCCTCAACAGAGAAGAAAGAGAAAGAGAGCAAGCGGAGGTGGATGGAACCGGCGGGCTGGAGGACTCGGGCCGGAGACCAGTTCCTGTCAATCCCTTTCAGCCCATCGCGGCCGTCATAGTGGAGGTAGGAGCTGGTGGCAAGTGTGACTATTACCTTGTAAGGTTGACGTGTGGAACGGAGGGAAAGGCCGCGGCCCGAGGCTGCAGGAATCAGGGTGCTGGCCTCAGCGCTCTGCGCCTCCTTCATGCTGGAGTGTTGTGCCGGGTTTCGGGGAGCTCAGCTGCGCACCGCGGGGTGGGCGGGAGCGCGGCGGGGGAGAGGCCTAGCCGAGGAGGAGGTGGCTGCAGGGCACCCTCGGGGCCTCTGCCCGCTGCCGAGGGACCTCGCCGTCCGCGCCGCGCTGCCTCCTTGTCACAGGCTGGCTGCCCTCGTGAGGCGCGTGCCGAGACCTGTCCTGCCCAGGCCTCCGCTGGGAGCCGGCCGGGGTGTGGAGCTGCGGGATGTGGAGCCTCAGGGTGCGGGAGCCTCGGGGTGCGGGAGCCTGGGGGGGGGGGCGAGGGAGCCTCGGGGTGCGGGCTCCCGGCTGTAGCACAGGAACGGATTGTTTCTCTAAATAGTGACATTAGCAGTGAGAGCGACTGAATGCTTCCTCCTGTTTTCCCCTTCAAAGTTTACTTTGGGAACTGGAGATACAGAGCGACTGCCTAATGTGCATGGAAAAAAATAAGCTAATGTTAAATTATATTGGCAGTGTATTTAAGGAAGTTAGACTCGAGGTAAGCGAGCGTGGAGGTGAAGTTGAGCGCTGTCGCAGTTGTGTCAGAGACCTCCCCGTAGGTAGCCCGCGCTCGCCGCCGCTGGCCTCAGCGATGCCAGGCGCTGGTGGAGGGCACAGAACCAGTTTTCAGTTTCCCAGGGTGCTTCAGAAGGTCTAAAGTGCAGTAAGTTTTCTTCTGTCTGGGCACAAGAAATTTAATTTTGATCACCACGAGTTTTAGCAAGATTGTTTTGTGGAGTTTAGTTATGAAGAAGTGAAGGAGCCCCCACCTGCGTGTCACGTTTTCTTCTCCCGTGGGCGCCCAGGCTCACCCAGGCTGCGCCTCCCAGCGCTCACGCCGCGCCCCTGGCCGTGGGGCTGCCCGGGCCTCCGCGCCGTGGGACCCCGCCGCCCAGCCCGCAGTCCCGCTCCCCTTCTGCCGCCCGCCCGTGGTCCCCACCGCTGCTCCTGGAGCATGCGCCCCTCCGGGGCGGTGCACGCTTGCTTCCTCAGGGCTGCCGTTAGGGAGGCACCTCTGGATAAAAAGATGATTAAGATATTGCTTTATTCTGCAAAGTAATTGGTAATAATGGGATATTTGGTCTTAAATTGCACAAGTGTCTGAAGATTAAGTAAATCTTTTCTTAACTCCATTACATTTCCTCTAAATATGTACTTACCTAAGTAAAACTATCTTAATACCACGAGCAATTATCTCCACACTATCAAACATTGTCAAGTTTTGTTTTACTTTTTACTTTTTGTGTGTCTTTTTGCCCTATGTAGTTCCGGCTGGCCTTGAGCTCACACTGTAGCTCAGGCTAGTCTCAAACCTGCAATGTTTCTCCTGCCCCATCCTCCTTATTGCTAGGATTACAGGTGTGTGCCACCACCCCCAGCTTTGTTTCACATTAAAAAAAAAATACTGATAGAGAAAGAAAGCAAAATTTACTGTTCCAGTGCCAGGGATGTAGCTCAGCGGCACAGCGCTTACCTGACAAGCGCGAGGTCATGAGTTCGATTCCCGATACCACCAAAAAAAAAATTACTTTGAAACATTAGTTACTCTGTGTGTAAGAAAGAGGACCTTATAAATAAAACCAGTTATTTTATAGTACTACCATGTATAAAACCTACTTAGGAAGCCCTAGCCCTTCGCTCAGCATTGTATTTTTGACAGTGTAAGGAAGAGAACAGTATTGTTGTAGTGGACAGAACACCATATGTGGAAGGACTATAAATCAGTCAGGGTTATGGGGAGAGTACAGTTGTTATTCTTTGAAATTATGATAATTTTCAGAAGATGGTCAGTAAGTAATGAAAACAAATTATCTATAATCTCTTTTTACTGTGCAAATATCTTTTTTTCCCAAAATTTCTTTAGTATGTTTGATTGCTCACAATGCCTGTTACTCATCTGATTTTTACCCTAGCTATTAGAAATAGTAAGGTATTATGAAGTATTGGTTCTAGAATAGCTCCATCAATGGAACAGTAGTAATAACCCTAATTATATATGAGCATTCAGTGTAAAATAAAGGTAACATTTCAAATTGAGAGAAAACATACTGGAACTGAACATTTGGAAAAATATAAAATTATTGTGCATTGTATAGCGAATGAAACTCCAGAAATACCAAAGACTTAAATATGTATATTTGAAAACTTAAAAATACTAATAAATAATGTACATGCTAGTATATGCTGAGAGGATGAAAACTTTCAAAGATAAAACATAAATCATAAACTGGAAAATGGATAAAGCGTTTTACATTTAATTTTAAAAGTGCTGTTTTACAATGTTAAAAAGCAAACATTGAAACAGAGTAAACCCTCGTGAAAAGTAAAGCGCACAGGAGCCCTGGTCCCCTAGTCCAGGGTAACTGTGCTTAGTCCTGGGGGGAGCAGGATGCACACAGAGTACTGTGGAGGTGAGAGGGGAGTACGGGTTGATGTGCATTGATGTGCATGCTGTTTACTGACTGGGACATCGCAGTAGGGTATTTAATAATTAATTTTCCCTAGTCATCACATTTTTTTAGTTAAAAGAATACTAAGGTAAATATTTGTTAGTTTACCAGAGATATGAAAAGTTAATAATGATATGCAGCATTGAAGATGATTTAAAGAAATATAATTCTTCTAACCTTTTGCTGGAGGTATAAATTGACTCAGGTTTTTTGAGAAGTGGGTGATAATATGCCACATTTAAAATGTACTAACCCCACTGATGCAACATTTGTACTTAGGAATTTAATTTTAAAAATTTAGGAGAATAATTTATTTGTTACAGTACTGGGGAAATTAGAAATCAGAATTCCTTATTTATTTCGTAGAGGAATTAGTATAATAAATTATAATCATTTCAAATAATATAATTGTTGAAAATAATAGCAGTTAACACTTTCTATATATGAGAAACGGTTCTAAGTACTTCATGTATTCCTTGGTGTAGAAAGAAACCCTTTTTTTTTTTTTTTTTTTGGTCTTTTTGAGACAGGGTCTCGATACGCAGTTTAGACTTGTCTTGGATGCCTTTGTAGCCCAGGCTGGCCTCAAACTCAGTGGCAGTCCTCTTGCTTCAGCCTTTCGAGTGCTGAGATGCACGCACGTGCCGCCACACCTGGCTATCCCATTATGAACATCCTTGAAGTGGTGTTAGGTTAAACAATGTTAAGTTGATGTTAGATGTTAGAAATACCCATTGTACATTATAATAATGCTATATTTCATTTTTGTTCAAATGAAAAGAAACTTGAAAAAGAGAAAAAGAAGCAAATGACAGAAAAAGCCAGTGACGTTTGTCCCCTGCAACAGAAGATGGAACGCGGACAAACAGAAGCACAGAGTCAGGCTAGTGACAGCAGCCAAAGAAACAATGACTTTGAAGTAGTAGAAGATTACCAGGAGGCCTTAACACAGCAGCTGGAGGACGAAGATGAGACAGACCAGCGATCCTCAGAATCAGGTGACAGTGTGTGTGTGGCTCGTGGATGTGGCTATGTCACTTACCATGTTTATTTTCACAAAAATAGGTAATGTTCTTGTCTTCAAATGCAGTATTCATCTTGACTTTTCTTTAGTTACCTTTAGCCAATTTTCTCTAAATGCATTTTTGCATTTTGGCTTCACATGTGGTCCTTTACAGTTTAAAAGAACTCAAGCCAGGCATGGTGGCGCATGCCTGTAATCCCAGCATGGGGAGGCTGAGACAGGAGAATTGTTGCGAGTTCGAGACCAGCTGGGCTACAAAGTGAGCTCAAGGCCAGCCTGACCTGCACAGCAAGACCATGTCTCCAACAGACAAAAAAAAAAAAAAAAAAAACAGCAGAAATTCAATTTTAAAAAATTTAGAATACAGCCAAATTCCTAGGATTTGTTGGAATTTATTTAACATTTTAAGCCTTTGTGGTTATTTGTTAGCCTTTTAATGCTGAAGTTTGTTTCTATAAGATTGAAACATCATAAAAGCATTTTCAAAACCTATCAGGGACTGTGGTGTTACTCAGTGGTAGAGCTCATGCTTAGCTGGGCAAGGCTCTGCATTCATTCCCACGTGCGCGTGCGCACATGCACACACACTCTCTCTCTCTCTCGCTCTCTCTCTCTCTCTCTCTCACTCTCTCTCCCCTACCAAATAGTCATTTTCCTTTAATTCTGTATAATGTTGTTAACTGCCAATGTGACTTAATGGAATGCTTGTATGTGTTGGTGTCGTGGGAGACAGCCTATGTTTGGAATCAGAAAACCAGGGGTAAAACTGTTTTCTAGATACACGCTAAGTGCTGTAACAGCAGTTCCCAAACTTTTAGCATCAGGGACCAGTTCTGTGGGAGGCATTTTTTCCATGGACAGGGTGTGTCGGGGGGGGGGTCATGGCTGGAGGATGATTCAAGCACATTAGATTCATTGTGCAACTTTTTTCTGTTCTTACCTTGCAGCATGTAGTAAAATAATAGTACAGCTCACAGTAGTGCAGAATCAGTGGAGCCTAGGGCTTGTTTTCTTGTACCTTGACTCCTGTCTGGGGGCAGCGGGAAACACCGATGCCTGAAGTGTGTTGCTCTAGTCCAGTGTGCTCTGAGATCTCGTTTTGGCGGCTGTCATTGCAGAAAATCCTGCTTCACGAAGATGAGATGCGGGAAATGGAAGCAGCTTTTCCAGCGTTTGGCGCAGTCTCAGGATATTTCACCTTGGCTTTAATCCAGAGTGTGTGGAGATTTGAGGTTTCTCACACATACATTTTTTTTCAATGCTGAGGATGGAACCCAGGGCCTCACACTTGCAAGGCAAGTGCTCTACCACTGAGCCATACTTCAGACATACTTTTAAGGTTTCTGTTATTTTTCAGTCTAAAGCAACTGATCCCCCTCTGATCCCTGGGCCAACTCACAAATGGGTCGCAGATGCATTTCCTCTGCGTTCAGAGTAGGAAGTAATACTCAAACTCTTTTGAAAGGTAAGATAAGCGATTATATTCGAGCTGGAAAAAAGAAGGCCCAAGCTCAGTCTCGTTCAAAAATCTGCTAGTGTATGAAACATGTCAGAAATCCTAATGTTCACTCATTGCCTCATAACTCGAGTTTGGCTTTAAATGCAGGCACTTTTTATTTATTTATTTATTTTTTGTCTTTTTGAGACAGAGTTTTACCATGCAGTTCAGGCTGGGCTTGAACTCACTGTGTAGCCCAGGCTGGCCCCAGACTCAAAGCAATCCTCCTGTCTCAGCCTCCCAAGTGCTGGGATTACAGATGTGTGCCACCGCACCTGGCTAAATTCGTGCACTTTATCTGCCAACTTGAACACATTTGACATTCTCCCCTGAGATAATAGATTGAGTTCCTTGAGCAGGTTCAATGTGTCACACAAGTAAGCAAGTTTTTGGCCCACTCTGTGTCACTGAACTGTGTATTATTTTTCTGAAAGATAACCCCAGCATGGCTTTCATAGCTCAAAACTCTGGCCAGTTCTCTGCCTTTAGAAAGCCATCTCAGACCTTTCTTTTTTGTGGTACCAGGGATGAACCGAGGACCTTGCCCTTGTCAGGCAGGGGTTATGCCACTGAGCTATTTCCCCAACCCCTAGAAAGCCATCTCAGAGAGAAGATAGTGTGCTTTGCAGCTGTCTCTTCACAGTGCCTCAGGAATGTGTGTGACTTTGGGCCAGAGACTTGAATCCTTTTGCAGCTGTGGTGTTGCCTGGCAACAGAAGTGCACACATCTTTGTGCCCATCCATTGGAAAAGTATATTGCACAACAGCAAACATTTTTTGCCTTCTTACTGACATCAGTTGACTCATCAAGCTGGATTATCTGCTACAGTGACTCAGTAATTTAACAATGGTGCCTCCGTACCCTCTGGTAGTTAATCACGTTGTGTGGTTATGGTGCCAGCTGGAGGAGGAGCACATACCATCTCTGAACAGCAGCTCATCTTGAAGGTTTACAGCAAATGTCTAGCATAAGGCAGGATCACTCTTCCCAGTACTAAAGAGCCTCTTAGTTTCAGCAGTGGGGTTAGCCCCTACGACAGGTGCTTTGTGTGCAAAGACTTTAGACGAAGTCGAGACCTTCAGTAATTGCTTTTTTTCTTCATCTTCATGGGTTTTTCCTTCGTGGTGCTCCAAAGACATGTCTTCTAACCTTTAGTCTCCATGTGACCAACAAACATTGAAGGTTTCATGGCTTCCTTGGATAATTTGAATCACTGCTTGCAAGGAACCCACTTTAAATAGGCCTCTTAGTGTTTTCTTTTAAAAACAGCTTTCTTATTCTCGGCAGCTTCAGTGTTCTGCTGTCCCATCATCCCTCGGTCTTTCCTTCTGGTTTTTGGAGACAAGGCTTCGCTATTCAGTTCAGGCCAGTCTTGAACTCACTGTGTAGCACAGGTTGGCCATGAACTCATGGCAGTCTTCCTGCCTCAGCTTTCCAAGTGCTGGAATTTCAGGCGTCTGTCCCCCTCCCCCATTTTCCTCACTTTTCAAACACGCTATCCAGTTTTTGGCTAGACCTAGTTTGTGGCCTTAGTGACTGAGAAAGTATGTTTGTGGGAAAAAGTCCTAAGTTGAAGTGGTAAATAAAATAATGGACGGGCTTTGTGCAGACTAAAATAACTGTCCAATTCTAACTTACCATCTGCCTTTGGGCCCAGGGTCCAGTTGAAGTACATCGACTTCCTGGAAAGTCTGCTGCCACGTTCAGCCTCATTGTCACCTGCCATTCCCAGTAGGGTAATGTCTGTGTGGTGAGTCTGCGGGCAGTTGGTTTATTATGTCTCTGCAGCCAGACTTCTCTTTTTTTTTTTTTTTTTTAA
>PVLD010026952.1:0-21439 GCA_004027595.1 Dinomys branickii
TAAGAGTCATGAAGGAAATCTGTTCAAAAACAAAGAACAGATGGGACGAAGGAAAGGAGAAAAGAAAAAGACAAAAATGTATGTATGTATATATGAATATATATGAATATACATATATGCAGGAGGGCTAACATGGTTCTACTATTGTATTATATCACTTAATGCTAAGCAGTAATCGATGACAGGATATTAGATTAATGTTGTATGTCTGTATGTGTTATCCTGAACACACACTTCGAAGATATCAATATGTAAAGCAGCAACAAGTGGTGTTTTTTTTTGTTGTTGATGTTGCTGCTGTTGTTGTTGTTTGCCTGTTTTGTTTCTTGTCTTTGGATTTTTGGTTTTTGTGTTTTTTCTGTTGTTGAGAGGATTAACTGTCTGACTAAATTTGCATGTCTGTATATGGGTTCATACATTTACAATTCAAAGATATCACTGGATAAAGCAATAACCACTGTTGAGACCATATCACCTTGTCTATAGATTAGTTGTGATTGTACTATTTTTTATGATAATTGGTGTCTGTTTGTCAATATGTTTTTGTACTTTTATGTTTTTAAAATAAAAAAAAAATACATTCTTCTTAGAAAAGAACCTTAGACAGTATAAAAACTATCACTCAGGAGGTGGAAGCTGTCCTTTACGCTCTCCCCTGCTTCCTAACCAGTGGAAGTCTCTGTTCTGCCACTATTTTTTGTATTTAGTTTTCACGCAGTCTCAAGTAGGGTAGAATTTTGTTGTTGTTGTTTTTAGTACTTGGGCTTGAACCCATGACTTTTCCACTGAGTGCATCCCCAGCCCTGTTAAGCATTTTTTTAGGCCTTTATTTTTTTTAATTTTGAGGCAGGTCTTAGATCTTTAAATTGCCCAAGCTGAGCTTCAACTTGTGATCCTCCTGCTTTAGCCTCCCAGATAGCTGGTGTTGCAGACACATGCCTCCATGCCCAACTAGGTTAGGGAGTACTGACACCACTTTAGAGATAAGAGTATCCGGGGGCAGAAAATACTCCACATTTCCTGTTCAGCTGGCACAGGATAGAGACTGGGTTGAACCTCAGGCTGCAGGGAGCCTCTGAGATCATCTTTGGCAGCCTGCAGCTCCGAGCAGCCCCCTGCAGCTGGTTTGTGCTCTGCAGGCCTCTTGGGCCTGCCTCTGCATCAGGAGGCAAGGGGAGTCTGTTCTTGAGGCCAGCTGCCCAGGGGAGAGCAGTGGGAGAACAGCGTCTGGAGGGGGCCCCCCTTGCCCTTCCCTATGCAGTGTGTCTCCTGCCCAGTACCTGCATCTCCACAGCCAAGTGTCCGCTGCCTACAGGACCCAAACTGTCCCACACCTCCCACATGGTGTGGAGAGCTGAGGCACACTACGTTTCTCCATAGCTCTTGCCCTCCTACCTTGCTCACCCTCTCACGTGACCAAAGGAGGCTAAAGTACGCTCCATTTCTCTCCGCTGTTGCTCATCCTGGGCTGAAACATCCACAGTAAGATTATTCTGGTAGAGCCCGGCATGTTGGCCCACGCCTGTAATCCCAGCACTCTGGAGGCTGAGGCAGGATTGCCAGGAGTTCAAGGCCAGCCTGGATTACAGAGTGAGACCCTGCCTCGGTGGTGGGGAGGGAAATATTGACTGATTATGCTGGAAGAGCTATAGCAAAGGCTTGGTCTTTAGTCTGGCCTTTCACCTACTGGCCCACCTCCCAGCCTGGTTCTCTGTCTCTGAATTACAGTGGCTCCACTCAACTTGATAGCTTTTGCTGAGCATCTCTGTGCCCAGCTCTGCTGAGGACTCAAGGGGAAGGGAGGCAGCATCTCCCTTAAGATTATGCAGTTGAACACCGAGTGAGATAGGGAAATAAGACTGGCGGCACAGTCACTGCCATATTAGGGGTAGAGGAGCCCCACAGAAGGTGCACAAGCTCCTGCAGCAAGGGATGTGGTTTTGGTTCTCTTTATGTCATGGGAAGGGACATGTTGTAACCTGTGCATCCTGAGGCAGGCAGACCTGCGACTGAGTTGTCTCTGATTCGTTCAGTGGTTAGGTGGTCTAGATCTTTAAAACTGGGCATTCTGTGCAGAGAACGAGTGAGAAAGTGGTTGGAGGCTGAGGGCAGCTCCTCCACTGTAGGGTCACCTGGGCGCCTTCATCATTTGTGAGCTATAGCAGGGAATTTCTTACTAACTATGGGTGAACTGTCATATTTCTTGCTTTATGTATTATATATTAGGTTGGACAAAAGATGAATCCTAAAATAAATGCATCTCACATACTTGCATTGCAAAGTGCTCTCTGAAGTCCAGGGAGAAGGAAACAAAGCCTTCCTGGTCCGGAGATCGCAGCAGCACCTTGACCTGTGAGTCTGCTGGAAATGCAGTCTCAGTCACCCCTGGATCTGCTGAAGCAGAGTCAGCAACGGGGCTTAGGCATTAGGTTTTAGCAGGCTTCGCATGGGACTCCTGTTATTTTCAAAGAACTGCAGGCTGCCTTGTCCCTGTGAATACCACCCTTCACGTGATTGGGAGCCTCTGGTCTACACCTTGCCTGTTGGACAGCAATTACAGGACACTGGCTTTTCTGGGCCTTTTTATACAGTCTTGACACTGTGCATTAGTCTTTGTTACAGGTCAGATTCCCAGGGAAACATACTCTGGGATGACCTGGCAGGAGGTTCCCTGGGTGTGCTCCCAGGAGCACCATCTGTTAAGGAGCACAGGGATGTAGCGGGGATCAGGCAGCCAGGTCAGGCTGATGCAATTTCATACAGGCCTCAGCCTATAGTAGAGCAAGCTGTGGGATTGGGCTTGCCCTGGGAGCCCAGGGAGCTGGTTTTTCTGTCTCTGCACTGGCCAGTTATCAGACACAGGCTGTCCCTGGAGGGAGGTAACCCTGTATGGGGCAACTCAGCAGAGGCCAGTGCTAGAGAAGAACTATCTGACCTGTATCCGTGGCCAGGACACCTGGCAACCAGGGTGGGGAGCAAGTGCTTTTGTCCTGAATGTGGATCCAAGGAGCCCACAACAGCCTCTTCTATACTCTGCAGACGTTACAAAGGCCATACAGTTGTGTTTGAATCTCTGTGGCTCCTGTGAGTCTGCAGCCATCTCTTTTATTGTATTATTAAATAAACCCTTAGTTTTCTGTTGATCCCAAACCCAGTCACTCGTGTCTCCACCAGACCTTTTCTCAGCCACACAGTGTGAGGACATGAAAAAAATGAGAGACTGTGGGGTTCACAGCAATGTGGGTTATATCATGAGCCCCACCACTGCTGGTTGTGAGATGGGAACAGATTTTTGTGTCAGCTTCAGGTTGCCTGCTTGACCAGTAGAAGTGATGTCTGTTAGAATCACAGCTATGAGCTTTGGCAGAGAAAGAGGGCAGCAAGAGAAAGTGGGCAGGAAGAGCGCTTTGTGAATTCCAGGATGCTTGGCAAGTCCACCTGTGGAAAGAAACTTGTTTCTCTGGATTTGCATCCTGAGGACCACCTCAGTGTCTCAACAATTTATTCTATCTGAGGTTTTTTTTCCTTGAGACAGAGTCTCGCTGTGTAGTTCAGGATGGCCTTGAACTTGCAGTAATTCTGCCTCAGCCTGCCAAGTGCTGGGACTAGAGACATACACTACCACAGCAAGCATCTTAATTAATTCTGCTGTTTCCTTATTTTTCCTCCCCATAATTCTGACCCTTTGAGTCCTAAAGAACTTGTCCCAGGGCAGGGCCTTCAGTAGTAAGTAGTGGCACATTTTTGTCTTCTAGGGGCCAACACACCCTATGCAGCACAGCCCACCAGCTATGACTATGATGCCCCACTGAGCGAGGCAGGGGACCTCACTGAGAAGTATTTTGCTGTACGAAAGGTTATCCAGAAGGTAGGTGCTTCGTACAGGTGGTGGTGGACTGGACTTGGTCAGAGCCTGCTTGTGCTCGCTGTGGCTTTATGGTTGACTTCCCGCCAATGATCTCCATGTGAAACATGGGTGAAGGCAGGCATTGGCTAGATTTGGGTTAGAGCCTTGGCCCTATCTGAGTAACAGTGAGCCTGTGATCCAGTTCCTCTGCTGATCTGTTGATCTGTAAGCAGGGGATAGGGAACCTGGTTGTATTGTAAGGATTAAAAAGAACATGTAGGCTGGGCATGGTGGCACATGCCTCACATCCCAGCACTCTGGTAAGTTGAGGCAGGAGGATTTTGAGTTCAAACCCAGCACGGGCAACTTAGCAAGCCCCTGTCTCAAAATTTAAAAAATAGAAAGAAGACTTGGGATGTAGCTCAGCGCAAAAGCCCTGGGTTCAATCCCTAATACCAAAAGAAAAAAACATATAAACCATCTGGAGGGCTGGGGATATAGCTTAGTGGTCGAGTGTCAGCCTGGCCTGCATGAGGCCTGGGTTCAACTCCTAGCACTGCAGAAAATTTAAAAAAATAAAAACTAAGCCACCCAGTTACTCCCTGACATGTTTGTATCCAGTCCCGTGATTTATACTAAAGGCAGGAAAACGTGCATCCATTCAAATAGCTGGTGTAGGAGGGGAGACCGCCTGTGGACACTGGAGCATCACATAAATGGCAGCTGGGCGCAAGTGAGTGGCGCTTCACTGCTCTAACTGGGGCAAGTGTGCAGTTTCCTCCTGGCCTGCTCCTGAACTGCCAGCGCTGTCAGCTTCTGAGGCGCCTACAGCTCCCAGGTGGGGTTTCCTGTCTTTGTGGCGGGTTAAAAAAAACCCACAGTTTTTCTGCTCAGTCACCTGAGTTTTGAAGTTAAAAAACAAAGGCTTTCTGCCTATAAATGGTAAGATTTTTTTTGTTTTAATTATAGTCTCAATTTTAAGCATGTGTTAAAATTTATATTATGAAATAGTCTAAAGATGCAAATATGATCTAGACCTTTTTTTCAGTATTGGAGATTCACTGTAGCTCAGGGCATTGCACTGAGCTATATAGCCTCAGCCCATTTTTATTTCTTATTGTGAGAAAGGTTCTCCCTAAATTGCCCTGGAATAGCTTGAACTTGGGATCCTTTTGTTTCAGCCTTCCCAGTAGCTGGGATTACAGATGTGCACCATTATACCCAGTTTAACTATGGTTATAAATTGTCTGTTTTGCCTAAATTCTCAAATGTATGGTTACATTGCTGCTTATGTTATTCTTTTATTATGGATTCACTCTGCAGAAGTTACAGTAACATTTCCTACGCCTCTCTTATATACTGTTCTGTTTCAAAGCTTTTTGCACCTTCATTTTTTATTTTGTTCTTTATTTGAAGCTTAGCTTTTAAATTATTTTTTATATATTTTAAAATTGTCTTTAGTGTTTTTGAGAGAGGACCTCATAGTGCAGTTCAGGCTGGCCGTAAACTCACTATATAGCCCAGGCTGGCCTCAGATTCATGGTGATCCTCCTGCCTCAGCTTCCCAAGGGCTGAGATTACAGGCCGGTGCCACCATGCCCAACAGAAATGTGTTTCTGAATAAGCAAACATAAGTATTTTTCTACTTCATTGATTTCTGCAATACTTGCATTCTGATTCTGGAGAATGTACGTTATATGATACCAGTTGTTGAGCCTTGACTTAGAGCCTAAAATACATCAGTATTAAAAAGCAGTCATTGCGTTCTTAGAAAAAATGCATAATTTGCAATTGTCAAGCAAAATATTCTATATACATGCTTGTTAGATAAAGCCTTTTAATGGTGCTCTGGATATCTTTGATATGCTTCTTAACTTTTTGTCAGTTTATTGTATTATTTATTGGGAAAATTATTGTTTCTCCTGTATTTCTGTCAGTTTTTGAGGTTATGGTATTAGGTGTGCACACTGAAATTAAATCTGTCAGTATAATTTGTACTACTCTGTCTCTAATGATGGCTTAAGACTTGAAGACATCCAGATACAAACCATGACATTCCACCCTTGGCCCCCTAAAGACTCATTCACATCTCTTTATGCAAAAGACATTTGAGTCCATCTCTAAGAGTTGCCAGAGACCTAACAGTTTCAGCATTGCTGAAAGTCCAAGTCCCAAGTCTCCTCTGAGATTTAAGGCAAATTCTTAGCTGTGAGCCCCTGTACAAATGAAAAGTTAAGCACTTCCAACATTCAGTGGCAAGATAAACATTACCATTCTAAAATTTGCAAGCAGGAAGATACAAAGCATTGGGATCAAAGCAAGTGCAACCTCCAGTAGTGCAGTGCAAACATTAAGTCCTATAATTTCACGCAGAACGTCTGAAACAATCTGTGGTAAATTGTTGGCTCCAAAGGGCTTGTGTGACTCTGTCCCTATGGCACTTCTGGTGGTTGTAGCTCCAGGGGATTCTCTCTTGAGCCTGCTTTCCTCCCTCCTTGCAGCTTTCCTCAGACAATCCAGATTCTTGACTTTTCCAAACTTCTGGGGTCTCCACTGCACCCTTCGCTTTACACTCACAGCTTCACACACTGCCTTCTCAGGGACACACTGCCTGGCCTCCCAGGCCTTCTGAAATCTAGGTGGAAGCTTTCTTAACCCCTGAACTCTTGCATTCTGTGTGCACCTAAAATCAGGGCCATGTGGATGATACCAATGTCTGCTGCCAGCTGGAGCAGTAGGCAGGCTTTCTCTTCCCTTGGCCATAGGGGTTGAGTGCTTGGATCGCTGGGCACTCTGAACCTGATTCTGAGGAATAAATTCTCTATGCTGTTGCCATTCTGGAACCTGGTGCAGCCACCACTACCATTCTGGAACATGGTGCTTCACAGCTTGCTTCTCAAAGTCTTTCACTTTTGCAGGTTTGAGGCTGCAAAAGGTGGAAACTTGCTGCTTCTTTTGATGCCCTCAGGCCATCTTTTATAATATCCTGTTCCTTCTCAGCAATCAAGTTCTCCTCAGCTCTATCTTTGCAGTCAACAGCTTTACTGGAGCTTTTTTCCTGGCCAAACTCACAATGTTTTAAATCATCCTGCGGGGCTCTTTGCTGTTGATTCTAAACATAAATCTGGCTAAAAGCCCCCAACAATAGCCATGCCACTGCCTCAACATTCAACTGCCTTGAAATTTCTTCTGCCAGATTAATTAGTCCACTGCCCTTAGTCTCAGTGTGAGGCAAAGTCTCTGGACACAAGCAAAATGCAGACAAACTTTCTGCCAAGCCATAACACACATCATCTGGAGTCCAGCACCAAATCCAATCTTTCCCAGCAGAAACCTCCTGAGCCTGCTCTTTACTGGCAGGATTATCAACCTTCTGTTCTTTAGAGCTTTGACCAGAATCTTCCAGACAGAACAGTGTTCTAGCTCATCTCTTTCACATGACATCTCTGAACCTTTCCAAACTCTTCCCACAAGCCATTTCCAAAGGCTCTTGAACCACATGGTCCGGTATAGTCACAGCAATGACTCTACTCCACTGGTACCAAGTTCTGTCTTGGTTACTTTTCTCTTGTTGCTGAGACAAAATACCCAACACCCAAAATGAGGAAGGAAAGGTTTATTTAGCTTACAGTTTGTGGAGATTTCAGTCCATACTTGGCTGGTTCTGAGACACAGTGGCACATGGCAGAGGGCAAATGTGGAATGGCACAGAATGGCCCATGGCAGCAGAGCAGAACAAAAACAACCAGCGCAAAAAGGAGAAATGGCAGCAAACAGCCTCTTTTTCTCCCTTACATTTTAAACAGGCTACCCCACCCAGGGAGCGTGTAGCACTCACATAATCTCCCAGTCTTGACAGGCTTTTTTTAAAATACTAAGGGTTAAACACAGGCTCTCCTCACACATGGTGAGTATTTACCATTGAGTTGCGCTCACAGGCCTTTTTCAGTGTCAGTTTGGGATGGAATCTCACTAAGTTGCTCAGGCTGGCCTCAACCTCCTCCTGCCTCAGACTCTGAGTAGCTGATATTAGAGTCACAAAATACCATACCCACCTTCACATAGCTTTTCAACTTTTTTATTTTATAAATTTGATTTGTCCAATTTATTCTTTTTTTCCCCCTACTTTATTGCATTCTTTTGGATTGTTTGAGGTTTCCTTTTCTTTTTCACTATTTTATTTCTCCTTCTTAATTTGAAGATATTCACTATTTTTTAAGTGCTTACCCATTGAAGTATAAGATATAGCCAGGCATAGTGGTACACACCTGTATTTCCAACACTTGGGAGGCTGAGACAGGAAGATTGCCATAAGTTCAAGGCTGGCCTGGGCTACAGAGTGAGACCCAGTCTCAAAAAAAAAGATATATTCCCCATGGAAAACACAGCTCTTAAGTTTGCAACTCACTGAGTTTATTTTATATCAAATGAACCCAATACAGTGATCAACACACACACTCCAGAGCCCCTCTCGTGCTCCTTTCCAATCAGCACCACCCAGCCTTGAGTCACCCCTGGCCAAGCCTCTGTCACCTTAGATAAGTTCTGCTTTTTTGGAAACTTCATGGAATGCGTTCCTGTGGTGCGCACTTATTTGTGTCTGGCTCTCAGGAAACTTTACCATTCAGTTTTATTATATTCATTTAAAATTACTGTCTTTACTTCTTCTATAGTATATTTCTCCTTCATTCAGAACTTAACTTCAATTTCCTCCCTCTTGTACACTGTTCTTCTCATGTATTTAGCTATCCTGGGTTCATTTTCTTGTGTTTTAGTGCTTATTTAAAAACTAAAACCTGTGACCAACTGAGATGGTGTACATCTATAATCCCAGCACTCAGGAGGCTGAGGCAGAAGGGTTGCTAGTTTGAAGTCTGCCTGGGCTTCATAGTAGGTTCCAGGAAGCCTGGACTTACACAGAGAGATGCTGTCTCAAAAACCCTAAAATGAATGAATGATGAATAAACAAATCCTGGAAGGCATGACTGTAAAGGCTTCAGACAGTATTTGCCTTTATCCACCAAGTTCATTTACTTGCAAATTATTTAACAAATATTTATCAAGCATTCTGTATGAACCAGGTGTGGATTTTGCTGCCTGGTATAGATGGGCATCCTTGAGAGGATGACACACAAAAACTTTAAGGCTTGAGACAGCCAGTCAATATCCAGGATAAGAGCCCTGCAGGCAGAATTCAGCCAGTGAGGAGGAGGAAGAAGTGCAAGGCATTTTTAAGAACCAAGTAGGAGGCCAGTGTGGCTACAAGACAGTAAGTGAAAGTGAGAGTTGGGGATGGTGAGGAATTGATTGCAGAGGATCTTCCAGGCCATTTTAAGACACTGCCTTTACTCTCAGTGCAGTGGGAGGCGTCTGAAGAGCTGAGCCAAGTACTTAAAGGGACCACTCTCTGGAAGGCAAAGCAAGGGAAGAGCAGGAAGCCAGTTACAAAACGAGCAGCCTTTCCGGTGAGAGGCAGCTGTGCTCTGTGAAGGTAGTGAGACCTAGTCTGATTCCAGACTACTATAGAATTTTCTGATGTGGGAATGAAATAAACACGTAATAGGGTGAAGATATGAGGTATTTGATCTAAGCAGCTTAAAAGACAAAGTTGTCACTTACATGAGGTTAGGTCAGGAATTCAGTTTTGGGTGTCCTAGTTTGACTTATCCAGCTTTATAGAAATTGTGCAAAACATGACACTGCTAGGACATTGCTTGGGGTATTTCTGGGTACTGAAGGTGAGTGGGGCAGCTGCCACAGGAATCTTAAGAAGGAG
Organism: Dinomys branickii; assembly: GCA_004027595.1. Taxonomy (NCBI): domain Eukaryota; kingdom Metazoa; phylum Chordata; class Mammalia; order Rodentia; family Dinomyidae; genus Dinomys; species Dinomys branickii. Next base: position 9,624 of record PVLD010026952.1, read on the forward strand.
GTAATGGCCGTGGCAGCAGGGAGCAGAGGGAGCAAGGGGTTTAAAAACTGGGTGGGAAACAGAGATGGTAGGGTTTGGTGATTCACTAGCATAGGCATGAGGAAGAACGAGAGATCAATGATATGTCAGTTTAGAAATTAGCTGGATAACCAGCTGGACATCGAAGTCAGCAACTACAATGGAGGGTTACAGAGGAGGCATAGGTGGGGAGAGGGAAACAAGTTCATCTCTGGACCTATTGAGCCCAAGATGCTTCTGGGTCCTTCCAAGTGGAGGTACCTGCCCTGCCAGTGCCTGCATTTAAGAGTGAGATCCCCAGGACAAGTCTGCAAGGAGGTAGATTCTCTGGTCAGCAGAGGAAGTGGAGGCGAAAGTCTGGCGAGAGGCCAAGACCGCGCATGGAAAGCCCGGGAGGTGGACAGCGGGCTGATATTTTATTTGTTTCTTCTATATCCCCTGGGCTGGAAGAGGTCAGCCCAGGGGACTGTAGCTGTTCAACCAGGGGGCAGGGTAAGACACACCCATGAGCACAGTCTCTAGAAATGAGCCCAGATGCAAGATGGTCTGGGCCTACCCTTGACCCCAGCAGCACCCATGTAAACCACGTCTACCACAAGGAAGTTATAAGCAGTGACAGCGGTAGCAGTTAGCACTGAGAGTGACAGCTCTGAAGCCAAATAGCTCTCAGACAAGGGCCTTGGTGCCCTTCTTGAAGTGCTCAGTGGACCAGGGAGGGAGGACCCGGCTGAACAGGCTATAATCATCCACTGCTAAGCCTTTGGGCTTTGGCTGAGAAGGTAGAATATATAACTGAGACCACTGCTCACCATCTTTAATCTCTAACTTACTTATACTCCAGCTTCTTCTGTTAGTCTAAGAAGCCCTATCCTGTGATCACAGATACTCATCCTATGTCCAGAACAGAGCAGGATTGCCATGTCCCAGTGACTGTGTCCAGCTCAGTTAATTAAACTGAATAGACTGAAGTGGTACACAATACCTCTTGACAAATAAAGCGAAGATCCTAACTAAAGAGAGCTCCATACCAGCAACAAATTCTCTTCAGCCTATTTGACCTCACTACTTACCTCCCACCCCAAAAAGGAACATGAAGAAACAAAGCAGATCCAAAGGGGCACCAATGGAGAGGAAATCAAAAACCAAGTAACTGAGCTGCATGAAATGATTGAAGAAGAAGCAAAGAAATTTGGAAGCTCAAAGATGACATGGCAAAAAATAGTGGAACTATCAAAAAAGCTTACCAATGTAGAAATAGAAGAAACAAATAAAATATCAGAAAAGCTGAACAAAACTTTTCAAGATATGAATTACAAATTTACCAAAAGAATAGATTCCTTATGAAAAGGTGCCAAACAGAAATTCTGGGGTCAGGGATATGTAGCTCAGCGGTGCAGTGCCTGCCTGGCAAGCACGAGATTCTGAGTTTGATTTCTGGTACAGAAAAAAACAAAAACAAAACAAACAAACAGAAAAACAAGTTCTGGAAGTAAAGAATTCTATTAAATACCTGAATAGCAGAAGTGACGTAAGTGAGGGAGATTCAGGCCTCCAGGGGAGCATGAAAGTGCGTAACGGCGTACTCAGAGGTGAGAGACAAGAGAGCGAGGAGAAGACAAGCAAGACAGTGACAGGAGAGCAGGGAAAGAGTCATTCACCATCTGCCCGACGATGCTAAGAAGACTAAACAAAGGCAAATTGGAGTTAGAGAGATCCTGGAGGACGGCACATGTGCAATAAAAAAATCTGTTTACAGAAGTCACAGCAGAACACTTTCCAAGTATTGCGAAAGAACTCAACATACAGGAAAGAAATGCTTACAAAACACCAACTAGTTATAATGAAAAAATGAAGCTCCCCATGGCACATCATAATAAAAATCCCAGAAGTTCACTACAAGGACAGAATCTTAACAGCTGTCAGAGAAAAGCAAAAAAATCACTTATAAAGGTAAACTCATTAAGATTCCAACAGACTTTTCAATAAAAACTTTAAAGGCCAGAAGAGTCTGGAATAAAGTATTTCAAGCCCTAAAAGAAAACATCTTTTAATCCAGACTAATATATCTTACAACACTGTCTTTAAAATCAGTGGAGAAATAAGGACGTCTATAACAAAAAACACCTTAAGGAATTTGAACACCAGATCAGCACTTCAAAAGAATTGAACTTATCCTCAGTATATTATCAGATCATAGTTCACTGAAAGTAAGAATCACTTGGAAAAGAAACCACAGAAATTGTGTAAGTACCTGGACATTAAATAACACACTCCTGAATACTTACTGAGTCACAGAAGAAATCAGGGAAGAAATTAGACAGTCCTGGAATCAAATGTTAATTCTAGTGCAATGTACAAGAACTTCTGGGGCACAGTGAAAGTAGTCCTAAAAGGAACTGTAAGAGTTTTGAACACCAGAGCAGCACTCCAAAAATACTCAAGAGTGTCCTGGATGGAGACAATGAAGCAAGCAGTACCACAGAGTCCTACAGAATGAATACATCAAGCAGAGTGAGTGTTTAAAGAAAAGGGGAGGGAATAAAAGGACCAACAACAGAAAAATAACACAATGACAAGAATGTCAGTACCTTTCAGTAATAACTCTCAACACAAATGGCCTCAGTTTTAACTTTTCATTTAAAAAACAGGTTGGCAGATTGGTTGAAAAGTGATATAGTTTATTGCTCCCAATGTTCACATTAGATAAACAGAGCAAGTTCAAGTAAATAACCTAACGATATACCTCAAGATCCTAGAAAAACAAGAACAGTCCAAATCCAATCCTAGTAAAAGGAAGGAAATCATAAAGATCAGAGAGGGAATTAATAAAATTGAAATACTTTAAAAAAATCCTACAAAGAATCAGTGAATCAAAGAGCAGGTTCTTTGAAAGAATAAACAAAATAGGTAAATCCCTAGCCAGTCTTACAAAAGAAGGAAAGAAAGGACCATATCAATGCACTAGGAAGTTAAAAACTCTTGAAGACATAGGTATAGGCAGGCCAGAACCCCAGTGACACAAGAAATAACATCAAGGCTCAATAAATGGATCACATCAAATTTAAAGCTTTCTGCACAGCAGAAGAAACAACCAATAGAGTGAAGAGACAACCTACAGAGTGGGAAAAAATTTTTTGGTCAGCTATTCCTTGGATAGGAGACTAGTATCTAAATATATAAAGAACTCAAAAAATTAGACCCACCCCCCAAAAATGGATAGCCAAAATGAATAGTCACAAATTGCCAATAAATACATGAAAAATGTTCAGTAAAACTGAACACTCAGCATTAGGGAAATGCAAAAACTGAAATTCCATCTTACTCCAGATGGGCAATGATACCAGGTAAAAAGGAAACCTTCTACAGTGTTGGTGGGAATGTAAACTAGTACAACCACTAGCGAAATCAGGATGGAGATCCCTCAGAAAACTAAAGACAGAAATTCCATTAGACCCAGCTATTTCCCTCCTGAGTATCTCCCCCGAAAGAGTTAAAGATATCATATCACAGTGATACATCCATGCTCATAGTGACACAACTCATAGTGTTCATCAGTAAATGAATGGATAAAAAAAATTTGGTATTTATACATTATGAAGCACTACTCTGCCATAAAAATGATAAGATTTGAGTCATTTGTAGAAAAATGGATACACCTTAAGACCATACTGGTAAGTGAAATAAATCAGACACACAAGCTTTAATTTGCATGGTTTCTCTTATATGAAAAACACAAATAGATAAATCCAAATAAATAAATCAAAAAGCAAAATAAAAGATAGGTAATAGGAAGTAGGGGGATGAATCCTTCACAGAAGGGAAGAGGACTAGGAGGTGGAGGGCGTAAAGAGAATTACGGCATTTTCTGTGCATGTCCCGGTTCCCCATGAGGAGTGTAACCATTATGTACTGTAAACTTACACTGGTACATTTTCTAAAAAAGAATACGGGGTCCTCATTTCTGTTTTTGTGGGGTTTTTTTGTTGTTGGCATTTGGGGTTCAGAAGGGAGCAGTGGCCTACCTTGAAAGATTTAGTGCCCTTATTCTACTGAGACTTTGGATACCTTCACTTGGCTGATTTGTTAAATGGTATCCAAAATATGTACATCATGGTGAAGAAATTGATGGTGAAGGTCCCCTCTACTTGCCTTCCTAACTCACCAAAGATGTAAGGAAAGTGGCCTTTTTAACCTACTTAAAGAGTACATTAGATGGCAAAAGACAGTATCTTCCATGAACTCAGACTGAGATATAATCAGCTCTTGGCAGCTGCACAAGCCTGGCTCAGTGTGAAGGCCCAGGCAGTCTTTGCAAGTGAATCTTCAAGGCATGACAAAGCATGTGACATTTGCATTTTCTAATATAGTCTTTGGTGTGGGTAAAAGTCAACCAGATATGGTTAACACTTTGACCTCGAGGGTGAGCCATAGAACTACAGGGCAGCACCCTGTTTTCCCTACTGATTCCTAACGGAGGCGGTGGTGAATTTATTTTTGTATGCCTTTGAATAAATTTAGGCCTGTTTTAAGAGTTTTGTTCAGTTCTTCATAGGGATTCCATCAAAGAGTTTGGATATCTTTTTAGAGATACAGCAGCCTGCAGAAATCAATCAAGTGGTAGCTGAGGACTTTGAGACTTGGAGTGGATTCTCAGATTCCCAAAGGTGGTGGGGAGTAGGGAGAAGAAAATGGCCATGGGGATTTTCCATGCTTCAAAAGCTTGATGAACTTTGAAAGTGGACCCAGGCTCAGATTATGCCGGTCGATTGAGTGTCCTTTGCCGATGACTGCAGTGACATACCTTGGCCAGGTGGGCGCACAGAGCTTGTCTCTTGCTGGCCCATGGTGCTGCTGGAAGCCCAGTGTTTTGCATCTGACACAGGTAAGTGGCCCTTTAAAGCACTGCCTGTACCTTTCTGGCACTGGTCTTGTCATTTCCTGCAGACTGACTTTTCTGGTCTATCTTCCAGACTGATTTCTCCAAAATGCTGGTGTGATCACCCTGTTTTCCTCCAGCCTCACCTTTTTCTTCCTCATTTTTGTGGGATCTTGCTATGTTGCTGAAGTTCCTGGGCTCAAGCTATCTCCTACCTCAGCCTCCCATGTGCTGGCGCTGTAAGTGCGCATCACTGCTGGCCAGCTTGTCTTTCAGTTCTGCCCTTTTTAGGTGTGACTCTCTGATGTTAAGACAAGAAATAAACCCAGACATTCCCAAATGGCCCTGTGATGTTTTTACCTTCTCTCCTCTACATATACTGTATTCTGCCTTGTGGAAAATGAAGGCACATCTGAGTGACTTTGTCTGGGGAGTGTCTGACTCATCTCTTGCAGACTTAGGCCCACTTGGTTCCCCTGCTGTGTTGTAGTGCGGAAATCTTAATGTACTACGTCTCATTGTGTGTTGCTGTAACTAGTTTGTACGACTTCACTCTTTCATCTGGGTGCTGTTTATATCTATGGTACTAAGCACAGGGTGTGACACAAAGCACTCTCTAAATAAGTTTGTTAGATGGATAGATAAAGACAGTGAGTAGGAAATACAATGAGTAGATCCGAGGGCTCCTGGGAGCAGTGCACGGAGGACAGAAGTGGCCCATGAGCATTACTTCAACACGGACAGTACATAGCTTGAACAGTGATATTTGTGCTGTTGTTTCTCCTATATAGTAGAAGAGAGTGCCGTTCTAGTTAAATGGGACTCCGCTTTGACTTTGGAGTTAGACGTGACAGCTGCTACTGTGTATAGGTCAATAAGGCACATCAGAAGACAAATCATACTGCAGCCAGGTCCCCTCAGATGAATTTGTGTTTCTTGCTTTTGTTTGCCAGAACATGGGCTAGAAGAGGAAGGGATGGGTGAGCTACCCAAGAATGTGATTGCAGCTTCGGAAAGCTGGGATTTTATATCTTGCTCTAAGAACAAGCTGTAACTCTTTCGCCTCACGTTCATTTCTTTTAACATTTTTGTTTTTAGATAGGATTTTGTTATGTTGCCCAGGCTAGCACTGAATTCTGGAGCTCAAGTGAGCCTCCTGCCTCAGCCTCCTGGGTAGTTGGGATAACAGGCATGTGCCACCGTGTCTGACTAATACGATCTTTTAAGTATTTCACAGCAATACAAAATCACAGAATATCCAAGTTACAAAGGACTTTCCATTTTAAGATGGCTGATTGACCTGTACTGTATTTATCTCCTCTTCCTTCCAAACTGTTACTAAGTGATAAGGGATTTTTAAAAAACAAAGCCAACCACAGAAACAAAGCCAGCCAGAGGGGAGCTATCTATAGGAGGGAGTTCACAAGATTTCTGTAAAAGGAAAGTTACTGTAGATGGAGGGGTGGTGATTGAGGGCACAGGACGCGGAAACCCTGGTCTCCAGTGTGAAGGGGGCCTCGTGTTGGCAGCTTGGTGCCTGGTGGTGGCACAGGAGGCCATGTGGGCCCCGAGCAGGGTGTGATGCTGCACTCTAAAACAGGAGGGTGCTAGTTCAACTCCAGCCTGGGCTGCATAGTGCGCCGTGTCTCAAAACAAAATGATAACAAAATACGAGGGCCGACTGGGAGGTCCTTAGGTCAGCTGGAGGTACTACCCTTGGAAAGGACTTAGGTGTTTCTTAGGGCATCCGGGTTCATTCTGCCTGACGTAGCCACTCTAGCTTCTGCTTGGGAAACACGATCTTGTCTCCTGTTTGGTGACCACTAATCACCCTGAGGTCCTCCCAAGAGCCAAACCAACACAGGTGCCATGCCCTCGGCTCTCCAGAACAGTGAGCTCAATAAGCTGCTGCCACCGCTGCCATTTCTCCCTTCTCCCTCCTCCCTCTCTTTGGAATGCTGGGAATGAACTCTGGCTCTCACATGGTAGGCAAGTGCTTTACCACTGAGGACTGAGTTACATCCCCAAGTCCTTTTTAGTTTTCGACTTTTTGAGACAAGGTCTTGCTAAGTGGCCCAGGCTGGTCTCAAACATGTGATCCTTATGCTTCAGCCTCCTAAGTAACTGAGATTAATGGTATGTGCTACCACAGCAGGTCATGGTGGCACACACCTGTAATTCCAGCATTCTAGGAGGCTGAGACAGGAGAGTTGCAAGTCTGAACCTAGCCCGAGCAACTTGGCAACTTAGCAATACCCTCTCTCAAAATAAAAAATAAAAATAAAAGTGGTCTGGGGTTATAGCTCAATGTGAAGGGCTTGGGTTCAATCCTGAGTACTAGTTAGGGGAGATGCCAGGGTACTGACAAGCCTCTTTTTAAAGTTAGCCTGCCTTGGATATTTTGTTATAGTAACTAAAAAAAAAAAAAAAAACAGACCACACAAACATCCTGGAAATACAGGTGCAACAAAGGAGAAAAATAGAGCTGAAAATAGGAAGGTTAATTAAATCCTGTGTATTTCCTGCAAGGTCCTCCTTCCCAGCATGCTCAAAGGCAGACTAGACTGTTCATCAGGGAGGCATCTTTATACCAATCAGAAAACCAGAGGAACTTTTTTCCTTGAAGAAAATTTTAAAAGTAAATACTCTAAGCCGGGTGTGCTAGCGTACGCCCATAATACCAGCACCCTGAAGGCTGAGGCAGAGGACTGCTGTGATTTGAGGCCAGCCTGGCTACACAGCAAGACCTGTCCAAACACAAACCAAAAGAAAAAGTGAAGCAACTGTAGAGCAGAGAGCTTCCGCATTATACCTGATTCTGTTAAGTTACCCTAAAACAAAGCCTTCGGGGTGCAGAGATGACTTAAAATAGGGCGCTCATGGAGCTAAAGGACGTTTGTTTGCATTGCTCTTAAATGTGAACGGACAAACAGGGATGGCCAGCTGCGGGAAGACAGCCATCAGTTCTACAGTGGGAAAGAGAAGAGCTGAGATGGAACAGAAAAGTGATCCTGGAGGCAACAGAGAATTCAGGAGATGGGCGCGATCTTAAGCAAAACCTCTCAAGTTTTTAACCTTTGAAGAGATTGAGCAGATACTGCAGCCATGAAATATGAACAGGTTAGAGCATGCCTCTAATCCAAGCACTCTGAGAGGCTGAGACAGGAAGATCACAAGTTCAAGTCCAGCCTGAGCAACTTAGCATCTTAGCTAAGTTTTAAAAATTTTGTTAGTACACTGTGGGGAATTGGTACGTGCAGAGCTGGGACTGTCATAGTGTGCAGGCCCTGGGTTCAGTCCTTAGTAACACGTGCACGCACACACACACACACATGCACACACACACACACACACATATACACTTTGAAAAAGGATCCAAAAGAAAAGAAAAAGGACCCAGTGGAGGAAAAGAAGGATTTCTTGGCAATTAAAAATAATTTCCTAGAAATTAGGAGAAGACAGATGAAAATGGAAGAAAATGGAAGAGAAAAGAGAGAGGAAGGAGTAATCTAGATACCCAACTTGTTACTGTAAAAGGCAGAAAAATGGAGAAAGATAAACAATATAGAGATTTTCCAAAATTGAACAGGATCTCTGACTTGCTTTTAGCACAATGAATATCATATGCATGCATTTGTATGTCATATGTAATGTAGATGAGTATATAAGATACAAATATAGATAGATCCTTGGAGAACTTTAGGACACTGAAAATAGAGAGATACATACTTCTAGGGGAAAGAAGCCTTCAGAGGGGTAAGGACAGGGTGGGTGTGGGCCACATGAATTAGGGCTCAATGGTACCCTTGGTGTTCTATGGGGAGATGTTCTCAACACAGGGCCCTGCACCCTTCCAGAGTGTAAGCTAAGGGCAGCAATCAGAGTGCAGAAGTGTTCTTCCCACACCCCTGTTCTGAGGAAGGTACTTTAGACTGTGCTCTAGTGAAACAAAAAAAAAAAAAAAAAAAAAATCAGGAGACCCCAAAACAGAAACTAAAAGCCAGGAGAATAATACAGGGAAGCCTCCAGATATGAAGCCTTTGGGAGTCATTTCCTTCAGCCAGAAGACTGCTAATTCCAGATGGGAGCTATCTAGGGGAAGAATGGGTATGTGAAGAAACTTGATACCAGCTTCGGAAATTTGAAATTACCTACAAAGGCATTGACCTGTAGACAGACAGAAGAAAGAAATGCAATTACGAACTTCAGGAATGACTCAAAAAAACACAAAAAACTGAATGAGACAGAGCCTGCCATCAAAGTATACAACCTTTAGCCAGGTGTGATGGTCCACTCGAGTAACCCCAGCACTCAGGAGATGGCAGCGGGAGGATCACCATGAATTCAAGGCCAGCCTGGGCTACACAAGCAAATTCGAGGCCAGCCTGCACTACATAGTGAGACCCCTGCCTCACTTAAAAAAAAAAAAAAAAAAGTATACCACTCTTAGCTGCACGGAGAGCAGTGTGTTTGTACCAATATGTGGGCATCAGTGATGGATTTTAAACTGAGTCAGTGTTCAGGTGAAAGGAAGACTTTCAGCTATAGGACAGGGGGCTTTGTCTGGGCAGTGTAAAAGTATGGCTATGGCGTGGAAGAGAGACGAAGGCTTAGGAGGGGGTCTAGATAACTTAAAAGGTATGGGCACAGAGGGAATGGCTTAACTGGTGGAACTGAAAAATAAAGGCATAATGATACTGTTTTATAGTTATGGAGTAATCAGTGGAGAAAGTGAAAATGCTAACATGATATTGGCAGGAATAATGTTATCCAGATAATACTCTCATATGTCAAAAAAATCAGTGATAATGTTTCAAATTCATCACACAAGAAATAATAGTATATTATTGAGAGACAAGAAGAAGCAAAATCAAGAATAAAGTGACTTTTAAATAGTTGTCTCCAAAGGATAGAACTGAGAGAAAAGTGAAGTAGGACACTGTTACTTTTCATTCTAGTAGTATTTTGTCCTCTTCTTTTTAAAAATCTTTCATTTTTATTCATATAAAAAGAGAAACTTGGGCAGGGGATGAAAGGGGAGACGCAAGGAGAAAGAAATGGAAGATTCTGAGATAATAATGCGGCCTACTTAGAAATGCCAGGTGGTTCTGAGGCTACAGACATTATACCCAGATACTCCTCTCTTCTCCGTCTCTCCATATATACACACACGTAGTTACACATGCATGTGCATATATACATGTATATAAAGGGTGATTGAAAGACACAGTGAAGATTTAAAATTTAAAAACTTATTACAGAAGACACATGCCAGGAGTGAGAGGTATGTTCGAAGTCAGGGTGACAATGTAGGGATCTGAGGGAGAGAGTAAAGGCATTATGTCTTTTAGGGTAATACATTTTTTAATTTAAGCATTCACCATGTCTTGTGAACACCCCCCATTAATCACCTACTTATGGCAATTTCTATCAAATAAAACATTACCGTGCATCGTTATCCACCTTACTTAACAAGCCAGGTAACTTCTGCCTCTTCCCATAAGTTGAAATGGTGATGGAGGGTAAATGCTTTGGAGCAGTTCAAGCCATAAGAACACAGCTGTGGGCATGAAAGAGGATTTTCAAAATTGCTCCAGAAAGTGGCGGGAACAATGGGATAAGTGCATTTGGCCCCTGGGGGGGGGCTATCTAGGGCGCAGTGAGACAGGGTCTCATCATGTACTGCGGTCTGGCCTTGAATTCACTATGCAGCCTAGGTTGGCCTTGAACTCAGGGCGATCCTCCTGCCTCAGCGACCCGAGTGCTGGGATTACAGGCGTGCGCCACCGTTCCCAGCAAACGGGAGTGTTGTGAGAGAGATTAATGGTAATGTGTCTTCTACTGTAGTAAATTTTTAAGAATTTAAACAGTCATGATATATTTTGATCATACCTGGCATGCGTGGATATATGTGTGTGTGTGCAGAATACATATTTACTGTTTAGTAAGATTTTATTATTTACTGTAAATAGCTCCAAGTTTAGAGAAAAGGTACAAGAGTAGCGGCTCTGTGAAGAGTACCTGATGCCGGAGCGCTAGTACCCCGTTCGGCGGCGTCATCGTTTGCGCTTTCTCCCTCCGTGTGTGCGTTTTCCAGACCATCAGAGAGCTGTATACATCCCGACCCTTGGCCCTAGCTGCTTAGAAATATTTTGTAGAAATGTGTAGACATATTTTCATATAACCACTGTAAATTTGACATTGATGCAAAATTTTAACCGAATAATACAAGGAATAGCCCTCTTCCGGCACCACTCTCCTTTCAGGTTCTGTTTGGTCTGATATCTGTGTCCTGTACTCTCCTGTTTCCTTTTCTGTTTTCACTCTCATTTTCCTATTTGTTTTTGCTTTTTGTTTTAAAGTCTTTTGTTCAACCAGACATGGTGGTGCATGCCTGTAATGCCAGCATTCAGGAGGCTGAGTCAGGAAGATCATTGGAGTTCAAGGCCAGCCTGAACTGCATAGCGAGACCCTGTCTCAAAAAGACAAAAGTTTTTTTAAAAATTTAAAAGATTAAAAAGAAGTCTTTTGTTCTTTAAGTATTTACATGATCCCAAGAGCTTAAAGCAAGACACATGCTTAGAAGTAAACCATCTAGCAGACACTGTTTGGGGAGAAATCCTGTGAGCCTTTGCCTTTCCAAAAAACACTGTTGTGTGAGACTTTGATCTTTTTTTTGAAAAATGAATTTTATGGACATGTTTCTGAAGGTTTAACAGTTTTTCTTTTCTCTGTTTTGCACTTGTTTATAGTTTGAAAAAGTACCAGAGGGTATTATCCCTCCATCTACACCAAAGTTTGCGTATGGAAAAGTCGCTCTGAGAAAGGTAAGAAGGAAAAAATGCTGGGAGCATTGAAAGCAGAGTGGGAGTGAGGGAGTGGAATTTAGTCACAGGAGCTAAAGTGCAGCACTGGGGAGGGG
>PVLD010026953.1:0-21438 GCA_004027595.1 Dinomys branickii
AGAAGGAGGGAAGAGGGAGGGGGAAGGGGAAGGGGAAGGGGTGGGGAGGAGAGGAGATGGAGAGCAAGCACTATTTCTGAGGTCAGGAATTTATATAATAGAAACTAAAATTATGCTCAGGCAGGTAGACGTTCTACACCTGCAAGGATTTTCTTGATTCTGAAAAATACAGAATGCAAAATATTTATGTAAAAAATGCATGTAGAACAAGTCCAGCAATAAATAAGCTCACCCAATCCCATGAACAGGGAAGACAAAAAGAGATGAGACACTTGTATGTGGCAGGGAAGCAGCTTTATGCGGTCAATGCTTCTTTCTCGCACATGTCTTATTATCAGACATGGGAAAAACCAACATGGTTCACAATCCATGGTGAACTCACACTTGACTTCTGTTCGTACAACAAGGACTTGAAGTCCTTAGTCTTACTCTGACATTTGGTTAAGCACAAAAGGAGTTTGTTAAGTGAGTGCTTATTCCCTGTCTCATCTCTCACTTTGTGGATGGCCTCAAATGCTCGATGCTAGGGATGGTCAGATTACACTGGGTCTTGAAAAGACTGCTAAGGCTCTGAAGCTGAGCGTGGGCAGACAGGGGCAGCACCCCCTCTGTCCACTAGGAATTATTACTTTAGTTCTCTACTGAATTGTTCAGCATTATTACTCCACATTTTTTTCTGATGGAATAACCAAGCTGCCAATCGTTACAGTTCTGTACCTGTTCTACAACTTCCAGCAAAACCCTCTTCTCTCTTCTGAGACGCCTGGTTTTTATTATGTTTATAAATGTCAGCAGGCTGATAATGACAGACAGTGATGGTCACCCTTGTGCATGTATTTCGGGGCCAAAACTGTTATCAGGAGGCCTATGGTCTACTTCTTAGTGTTAAACCATGCCCTCTAGGTGAATCCAGGAAACACCGACTATTTCTGAGTAATTACTGCTCTGTGGCTCCCTTCCCTCCACAGACTGTAATCTAGACAATAATTCCAGCCTATCTTTGTTCACAGTGGAAACAAGAAGTAGAAGTCAAACAAATTTTATGTTAAAAACAAATACAGTCATTTATCATTGAGATCTTTTATGAGTCTGTGAGCATCAACTAAATATAAATCCAACACAATACTCAAACATGTTGTAATAAAAGCTATTTTGCTATAAAGTAATAAGCACTTCATCCTAGGTTTTTAGGTTTCATTTAATTCCACCATCACTCTTCTGCTACAGTTCCACCTTTTGAGGAATGATGCAAGAATGAGCTCTTGTGGAATAAGAAGTGGGACTCCTTGTTCTGGAGCTGAGGGCTGCTTTGTGTTTCTCCTGTCTGGGTGTAGGGTGGGTATGTCTTGGCCTTGATCTGAGACATCCTAGGTGTTTCTATTGCTCTGCAGAGGAAGCAGCAATGGAAGGAAAGGATGTGTCATAAAATCTTGAAGACAAAATTGACCTGAATCCACATAGTGTTTTTCAGAACAAATATGCCCAATGGTAGAGGGAAGAATTAGGAGGAGTATTTCCCAGTAATGGCATAACCAAATAAAGGTCACTACCCCAAGGCTGCGGGCCCTGGGAAACGTGGTTTCCCTGGGTGAGGGGAAACTTCTAGAAAGCCAGATAACAGCACTCATGGTCTCTGACACTGCAGCTGAGATGCAGCAGTTCCTGCCATTCTGGCAGCTACAACTCAGGTTTCCTCTGCAGAAACTGCATAACACCACACTGTCATGAGCCAAAGGCCCGCCCATGCCTGGCATTTACTGGCTTGCCAGGAGCTAGAGGGACCCAGAAAGGAAAAACGATCCTGAGGATTATGTATTTAATGTTGACCAACCAACCTTCCCAGGCCGAGCAGCCAGTTGGTGCTGTGCAATACATTCCAACAAAGCACAAAGAACAGGCTTTTGGACTCTTAAAGGGCTCAGTCCTAGCACCTAGTTTACACACTCCAGGGGTCAGATCTCTTTATCATGCTCACTTTAAGTTTTGGTGCAGCTCTTTCCAGTCCAGGGGCAGTGCGCAGTTAGAGCACGGTGTTTTCACACTGCCGTGCCCTTCCTAATCTATATCTTCTGTTGTATGCACACCTCTTGGCATCTACAGGGCATCCATCAGCACTAGGAAGTCCCCAGGGCACTCTTGGCCAGCCACCACGAGACACGCAGAGCCTCTAAGTACCTGACTTGTCACGGTTGGATGCCCCCTGTATAGTGTTAGCTGAGTGCCACTGAGTCAGAGTTTCAAAAGCAATGACAAGCTCAACTGAGCAAGGACCTAGGCTCAGAGCAGATGTTTCTGAGTTTCAACAAAAGCACATTTCAGCAGGTTTAAATGTCATTCCAACAACAGTAGGCACCAAAGACTTGAGAGACAAGGCAGAGTGGCAGCCCTGTTTCTCTCCTGTGTCCTAGGAGAGTAACTCTGAAATTCAGTGAAACAAGCTCAGTTTTCTGCAGACATAGAGAGCCCTACTCGCTCTCACCAAGAGCTTAGTGAATTAAAAATGGGGGCATTAACTGCTTAAAAAGTACAGAGTTTCCCCAGGGGAGATGCAGAAGTCCTGGAGAGGGATAGTATGATGGCCACACACAAACATAAATGTGTGCATTTTACTGTAGTTAAGAAGAAAAAGAAGAGTTTGGTGCAACTGCAGCTGTGATTTGTATGTGTGGTGGGGGCACACTTTCACTGTTGAGCATATGTGGGAGAATTGTTCTATTTTTCTTGTAAAACCTTTCCTTTCTGGTATTGTATAAGGAGTCCAGAATCTTAGAATATTGAAAAGCAGAACCTGGAACTGAAAAATAAGCTCTAAGTAATTCACATGATCTAGTCTTTTTAAAATTAAATGGTAGCAACAAGAAACTGAGAAGGAATTTAATCCCAAATGCATGTGAAGGCATCCGGGGAACCACGCAAGAGATGAGCGCCAGGGCTGGCTGCCCCAGAGATACCTGTGCTGGATTGCACAAGCGCTCTGGCCCAGCCGCTTACCTCTGCAAGGCCACTGCCAAGCCAGCTCTAGAGTGATCTGAAGGACAGCATGTCATATTTTTAAATTTAAAAAGGTGGCAGACGTGGAACTATCCCCATAAAGAATCTAGAACAGTATGAGAACTAAGTCAAGATTAGGGTATCTTTGCCCCAGTATTTCCACCCCAGGTCTGTGCCTCAACGCCATACTGTAACTGGGAAAGGGTGGTTTATCGGATCATCTACAGATGAATGGGCCTCACTGGGGGCAGGAGGTTTATGCCAGCGCAAACCACGAGTGGCTGCCAGCCACAGACTGGGACTCGGGGAGAAACTTGATGTGTTGTCTTCAGAGAGAGTGGGAGGTATGGCAGGTGTGGCATTGGCAGCTCAGTGCATCTGGACTAAATGCACATGCGGGCCTGGAAAGTCAGCATCACGGTGCCAACCAGCACTGAGGCTGAGGCATGGGGGCCCCTGAGCCCTGCATGGCCTGATCTCCAGGAATCCTAGCTCTGTGCGCCGTTCTGCTACACCTGCGACTTGGATCTAGACTGGAAATCAGGAGAAGCGGGAGCAGAAGTGTGGCTGCGGGATTGGAGGAAACTCACTCGATGGACAGCCTCAGTGGCTTTTCAGTTAGAAGGGATGGTGTTTAATCTCAAGTCTCTCAAAGAAAACTAGGCAAACACAGAACACCACACAAGGAATTCTTTCAGAGAAAAAGCCTCACTAGAACCAAAGACTGAGGCAGTTTCTCTCTAATCATGGCTTAACAGTGAGAAATAAGACACCATGTCTGACTTAACACAACTTCTCTTCAAAGTTTTAAGAAGTAGAAGCATGTTCAGGATTGGCATGTATGAGAAATCCCGACTTCCACGCACTGAAGACATTCAAGTATCTATAGTCAGTCCAGGATTATAATGAGGTGGGAGTCCCCTCTTTTTATAAGGATCTTATTATACAGCATAGAAGAAAATCAAGGGGACATAGTTCTAAAGTTGAAGAAGTCTCAAATTTTACTACTGGAGGAATTTAAAGAAAAAGTCACAAATCCCCAGGAGTAAAGAATACAAGCTCACATTCTCTCAGACCAACTTTGAGAACAAGTGTTTTGGTTCATAAACCTCATAAATCTATTTTTTTAAAAAAAAGGTCACTAAAAAAATATGCCTCGCAAGACAACCTCTTATTTTATCTACAAGTGAAAATACAAAATGACAGTATTCTTATGTCATTAAATAACCCCTAAAAGCACATCTGTAGATTTTCAGGGGCCGTCTGTAGGTCCAAGCTTGAAAATTATTTCTCTAGCCTAAGACTTTGCCCCTCCTCATCTCAAAACAAATATAAAAATTATCTTCCAGAAGCCTAGTCCAAAAAATTCACAAGTACAAACTTCTTTTAGGTAAAGCAGCCATTCTAGTCTAGCCCTATTAATTGTTCGGTCAATGGTAGATACTTAATATAAATATATAAATTTATTGAATAAACGAATGAATCTACATTAGTGTATTTCACTCCAGAATCTGTTTTAAAAGATGGTGTATGTGATGCTCACACACACGAGTCACCTAGTTATTTTGGACAATGCAAAGCATTATTTTTGGACCCCTGCCCTTCTTAAGAAAGGCTTATATCTCTGTATGTCCATGCTGGCCTCGATCTCATGATGATCCTCCTGTCTCAGGTTTCCGAGTTCTGGGATGATGGGTGTGCACCACCACACTCAGCCAGGAAAGGCTTTAGAACTAATTTTCTGCTGTTGCTCTGCTCTGTCTTTGATCTGGGATGATAACTGCCAGCTACCTGTAGGAGGCAGGCTTCCGGCATGCAGTGGCCAAGTGACTTGGCTGCTGACACCGACATGTCAGTGAGGATTCCTGCAGTGACACAGGAGTATGAAAAACCCTAGAGATCTACAAATATGTTCAGTTAGAATTTTCTGTTAATTTTTAGAAGGCCCCTTTCCCTGGGGCCAGTGTCATTGAAGATTAAAATCAAACAGAGAGAGACTATCAAATACAGAGACTCACAATTAGCATTTGATAATGAGAACATAAGGACACCCAAACAAAAGCTTAATTTACTAATATGAATCTCAACTCAAAAGATGAAATGGCGCTTAAACATGTGACTTGGAACTAGCTGGGTTGCTTCTAATGTTAGGTTAGCTGTTAAAGGAGCTTAGAGAGGGGCCATGTATATTTCAGAAACCCCTGGCGGCACAGTGTACCTGTAGCAGCGCTTGGAAATCAGCATGCTCTATGTGGACTCATTAGCTGTATGCAGTGCAGTTACCTAAGAGTGGGAGAGAGAAAGGGCAAACTCAAGGTTCACACACTGTAATTCTCCTGCAACCAGCAAAGGGAAACTTTCAGACCATTGCCTTGTGCATTTTTAAATAAACACGGATGCGGAAGTGAGAGTATAAGAGAGGGTGGGGAGGGGGGTAGCACTCACCTAGTTCTGGCGCTTTGCTTAGCACAAACGCGTAAGCCCAGAATTTGCTGACGGGCCCATTGTAAAAGCTCTGGTCACAGACTGATTGCTTCAGGCCTTTGGTCATCAGAATGTACACCATGTAAGCACCAGTTCGAAGAGCACCGAATATACTTCATGTAAAGAGAGAAAAGATAATAGTTAGGGAAATCATTTCACTTCTGGCATTAACCATACTTTGAGGAGTGGGCTTGACCATCTGCTAGAAGTAGGCACAGAACAATCACAATGATTTGTATTTAACTCAAAGCGTCTTTGTGTGTTCTGTGAACAAGAGGAAACCCAATTTGCAGTGCCTTGTCCTGAAGACCATACGTGACCCGCTCATTCTTCACCAGAACAAGACAGAGTCAGAGAAGGACCTATGAGGAACTGGTGAGCATTGTGGTCTACCTGAAGGACTCTTCCTTGAGGAGCCGCCAACTCAAATTATCTCATTTCTGCCCAGTCATTCCCCAAGCTGCACTGGCTCTCCTCCCTGTAAATCCATCCTCTCTTTAAGCCAGCTGTTCCTTTATATCTGGATTGGTCACCTTGGCCTTGCACTAGGTTCTTGTAGCTGAACTTCAGCCACTATTCCAGGTGGCCCCCTCCCAACTGCTGTGCCCTGTCTCAAAGACACCAGAGGGAGGGTCTGAAAGGCTGAGCTCGATGCCACCTCCCACAGGAAGCCCCCTCTGGGAAGCGCTGCATGTTCACCTCTGAGCTCGCCAGAACCATGGACCAATACCATCCAACACTGCCCTTCATCACACTGGCCTCCACAGAGGACTGGGGGTTCACGGAGGTTGCTGACCAGGAAAAAGAAAGCCTGCTGAAAAGATGAGGAGCTCCTCCAAAAGCAAATCTTGGGGCTGGGGATATAGCTCAGTGGAATAAGGGCCCGCCTGGCAAGCAAAAGGTCCTGAGTTTGCTCCCTGGTACAGCAAAAAAACAAAAACAAAAAATCCTTACACTGTACATGATTTTTGTCCCCAATCTCCTGCTAAGAAAACAAGAGAGCTCTGGAATGTGTTGGCTCAATGACTCAATGATACAAATGAAGTGTGAAAGAACTCAGCGACTGGCACAGGCAGATTCCATTGCAGGGAGAACCTCTTAAGTGTGCACCCCAAGAATATAAGCCACAACCACCCTGGAAGGACACCTGGCCAACCCCATACTGGAGATGGGCCCTCTTGGCCTCCATCTGCCCAAAGAGCACCATCATTTGTAGAAGTCATTTTAGAAATAAATCAGTAAACCACTGTGGAACCTAGTGGCAGCCTTACCCAACTGGGAAATGGAGCTTTCTTTTGCTATTCCAAGAGAAAACAGAGGCAGGCTTTTATTTAACATATCTTAAGAGTTTCTCTGGAATAAATCAGTCTACTAGTTTGACTTGTCCACAAAATGTGTCCACCACATAGAACTGGTCAACTTTGCAAAGAATCAGAGTGATGAAGTTCAATTCTTGGCAACTGCCTGTCATACTGAGTCTTTACAAATAGCTCCTCCAAAGCCATAAGGTCTAAATGAAACAGTTTTACTCTTCTGATTATTGTTATTTTACAGTGGATCCTGCTTAATACTTCAGTGATTCCCCCATCCCTACAACAGAACCCCTAACTCCTTACCAGGACCTGGTAACTTATAAATTCACTCCATCACTTGCCACCTTCCTTCTGCTCACTGTGCGCCATTGCAGCCCTTTCCGATGTTTTCAGTTTTCTGCCCCAGGGCCTTTGAAATGCAATTTTCTGTGAGTGGGGAGCTTTGGCTCCATGGTTCACTCCACGGTTGGCTCCTTTTCACTTTCTTATCTGAAATAAACGTCTTCTCCTAGAGGATGCCGTGGTTTGGATCTTTAGTGGACCCCATAGACGGTGCAGTGAAGGTTTGGTCACCAGTCTCAGATGCTATTGGGAAGTAGCAGAACCTTTGGGAAGGAAGTGGGTCTAGTGGAAGGAAGTCGGATCACCAAGAGAATAACTGTGAGAGGGACCTTGGGACTCTCCTTTCCTCTCTTTGCTTCTCAGCCACCATGACGTGAATGAACAGAGCGTATCCACCATGTACACCAGGCATAACACTCTGTGCCACAACATGCTTGAAGAAATGAGGCCAAGACACCATGGTGTGAAACCAGGAGCCTAATTAAATATTTCTTCCTTATATGTTGGTTTACCACAGAGTTGGATTTCACTGGCAAAGCAGGATAATGGAGATCTTTGATTCTTACCCAAACATTTCTGCTTTGTCTTTTCTTCATTAGATGATGGCTAAATTTTAATGTGAAAAGTTGCACTGTACTGCGGACAGTTTGATTTGCTGCTATTCAAGGTAATATGGAAAGATGGAGGTTGTGTTGCTGCTGAGGATTCAAACCAGGGGGAGTTGATTGCCTGTTCAAGAGTCAAGGACCTTTCTCCTTCACACTGAGAGAATCCTAAGGCTCTTCCAAGTTGATTCCAAGGAAAGTCATCTTATCTCTAGTTTATGATTAAATCTTAAATGTCCAGATCAGTTTAGCATCCTGTTTTCCTTACCAGTGACTTTCTAGCGTGGGCATGTGACCAATTCTACCCAATGTGACATGAGAGGGCTGGGGGGGGTGGTGTTAGGGAAGGTTTCCTCACACTTTAAGGTGCATTGTCTGAAAACCAGCAACCATCCTGGAACCCTCAGGGAGCATCCCTGAGAACAAAGCCAACTCTTGAGGCAGCAAAATGGCCAAGGGTGAGTCTGAGCTGATGAATGAACCAATCTTTTTCGGTGACCTCACCTCATCATCACATGCTTCTGACACAATCAATCTTCCTTACTATATAAGCCATTTGGAATTTTGTTGCCTACTATATGCAGACACAAAGCATCCTGGCAGACACAACACGCAAGCTCTAATTTTCAGTAGAAATTTGGACACTAGTTAAGATTTTGTGCAAAAATTCCCTGTGGCTATAAAATGCATCCAGTCCCAGACAGAGCTAGTGGACGACTTATTAGATCAGTTAGGTGCTTTTCATACACCAGTGAGGAAGACATCAATGACTCATAAAAGCCAAAAATAAGTAAAGCCACAAATAAAACACTTTCAAAATACATTGGCCTTTGCTCACTAGCCCCAGATCTCTGCTTGTTCTGACTTATCAAGTGACTCTTACAAAGACTCTTCTCCTCTATCAGTCCAGCTCACCAAATGCAGAAACCTCCCTGCCCAGGTTCTTTATTACCCTTGGTGCCAGCCTGCGAGCTCTGTGAGGGACCAGAGCAGATCTGAAGAAAGTACCTTTGGAATGGTTATTTCCCTTTCTTTTACTCCCAATTTCCAACCTAGTCACAAGGTAATTTATCTTTTCAATCGTTATATATTTATTGGCATGGTTTTAAGTGCTGGGTGACAAAGATCAATGCCCTAATTCTAACTGATGCAATGGTCCTGGAAGGCATCAGAGGAAGAGGCCTTTGAGTAAGGGAAGAGTAGGCATTCACAGGTTGGAGAATGAGGACAGGTCAACTCAGAGCACTGTAGAGCTGAGAGGGTTTTGAGATCAGGCTCCCCCACAGTAACGCTGACAAGAGGTGTATAGGGCATGTAATTGTCCCATATCTGGACATAAGCCTCATCCACTGACCTCAGAACAATAAGCCTGACTCAAACCAAGGACAGTGGCACTTTTCAGGAAACTGTCAGTGCCAGCCCTTGGGCCCATGTGTCTGTGGGCAAAGGCGCATTGTTGTGGTGTCACAGTGCAACTGCAGGGGTAGGGGGCTGTTCAGGCCAAGGGGATGATTGTTATCTATGGAAAGCCACTGTCTTCCCCTAGCACACTGCAGCCACTGCACACTCTGGAACCAGGGCTTTTATTATAGAAAAATAATGCAATGACACATTACCAAAATATACAGGGTGTAATCAAAATATACAGTTGAATGTTTAATTTTGGGAGGTAGTCTTTTCGAGGCAAGGTCTCTCTATACAGTTCAGGCTGGCCTCAAACTCACAGCAATCCTTCTGCCTTAGCCTCCCAAGTGCTGGGATTATAGGTGTGTGCCACCATGCCCAGCTGAATATATTTAAATTAAAAAAAAATTTATTACAGTAAAAAGACAGTGCTGTAATCCCCCTAAAATACTTCTCATGGATCCAGACACACTTACCGCTCTTGCCACTTTCTGAAGCAGTTCTGCAACTGTTTCTTCATGAGTGTCTTTAGGAGGTGGAGTCAAAACTATAGTCCATGCTGCTGCTGAGGCCATCCAACAGAAAGGCAGACTTGCAAAAACACGATGCTGTGTCCTCAACCTCCTTATTCACTGGATCTGACACGGTGTAACTTTTGGCTCCTCCCCAAAGTCAAAATGACCACAGCAGGTCAATGTTTTGAATGGATTGAGGACACTGAGGTGGCCATGACACACCAACTAAAGACACTTATGAAAGAAGATTCCAGAACTGCTGCAGCAAGTGGCAGGAGCGATGGGATGAGTGTGATCAAATTGGGGGAGGTATTTTGAAGGAGATTAATGAAGTGCATCTTTTACAGTAATAAATTTCTTAAAATCTAAGTATTCACTATATTTTCCAAACACATCTCATACATTAAGATGAGGAAACATCTTTTCTTCCCTAAGTTACCTTTTGAGACTGTAAAGCAGCCAGCGAGTGCAGCTTACACTGGACCCCAGTGTTTATTTATGCTCCTGAAAGACATTGCTAATCCATCTTGACACCCTTTCTGGTTACACCTCAAGTTCTCCACCACTCTAAGCCACTAGCAATAGGTCAGAGCTGCACAGGGAAACCTCTGTGTGTGTGCAGGCTCTGCTCACAGCTCAAGCACTTATGAGTCTTATGACTGGACATGTTAGGTCTTTTTCTCATCTGAAATGAGGATAATAATATCTAACTTGCAAATCAGTTGTATGAATTTTATAAGCAACATGAATAAGGCATTTAGTTAGGGGCAAGCCTCTGATATACAGTTGCTCAGTAAATGTTTTTATTGTGTTCTTACTATTACCGTTTGTTCTTTTTACTATTGGTACTTACCTGGTCTGTCCCTTAACATGGAGAATCACTTTTGCCTTTATGCATTCATTCTGGGAGGCAGTAGAGATAGAGGCTACTTATCCCTAAAGGAGAGTGTGCATTTTCCCATTTCTGTGCTGGTGGGTTTGTTCCTGGTGGGTAGATGGAGCCACTCACTGTTTCTGTGAGACACAGACTTACCTGTACTGGCCTCTCACCCCATCTGGTGGCAGATTCCCACTCACTGGGCAACATCACTGATCCTTCTAGAAGGCCACACTCCCTGGACACCCATGGCTGAGTTCAAGGTCTGGTCCTTGAGTACTTGTTTCCTGAGGCCTGTGAAGGCCTCTCCATGTCTGGCTGGCACTGTCCCCAGTCTTGTGGCCCCATGCCAACTCCCAGCTCCACAAAGCTGGTCTTATCTCAACCTGGCTCAATATAAGCAGACCCACAACAGGCTACTAAACGAGCATTTTCCACAACACAGCTTGAAGCAGGGGCTGCTGGCATAGAAAAGAAACTGATTCAGGAGCCTGGCCTCTTTTGATGAGATGACAAAGCTTATTCTAATTCTAGAGCCTCAGACAAGCTTTGGGCCACTGTGTTTAAAGAGGGCAGGTGCTTCTTGCATCACACACATGCCTTGTCTTAGCTTAGGGTCACACTCATGTACTTATTTTTTTTTGAAGACACAGACCATTTCTCTTACCCAAGTTTAGTCTAGGCAGAAACAGTCACAGAGTAGCAGGTGCTCTGTGGTTGGAGCAGGGATGTTTCTGTTCTCCTTGGCCACATAGGTCTAATGCAGCACAGAGATGAGGGAACCAGTCCTGATGAGCTGGGCATCCCCGCTCGGGGCTTAAATCCAGGAGAAGCCTGTTTCCTGCCAGTAGTCATTTGTCATGGGAGGTCCCTGGGGGTGCTGGTAAAATGCATTGGACAACTCTCGGGGAGGGCAAGGTTCATGGGTAAGGGAGAAAACCTCCGATTTTTTACTACACATATATACATTTCTGCATGGAATATTTTAAAATAAGCCTATATTAGGCTGATAATTTTTTAATAAATATTTTAATAGATGTCTGGCTACAGATACACTAAATAAGCAATTGTAATGGTCCTAAGTACAAGGCTAAAGCTTTCATGTGAATCTAAGATACAGCACTAACCCGTGATCAGCTCTCAGATGACAGACTGGCATTAGGATTGGGGAAGAAAGGACTAGTACATTTACTAACTCAAACCTGCTTAATCAATACCTGCTATGTGTCAGATATCACAGTACTCACCCAGGAGGGTAGAGAATTGCTTTAGCCTATAGCAAGGGACAAGAAACCTGTAAGTAAACAACTAGACACGTGTAATAGCTCTAATTAGTGATGCTGACCATACTGAGAGTGTATGAGGTTGGGATTCTTCTTTAGTGTGTACATAAAGAGATGTTGGAACATTTAGAATAAAAATTTAGGAGGCAAGTTTGTATCTTCAGGATGTATTCGCTTTTTCTTTCACAGTTGGTTAAGTACAAGGGTCCTTTTTAAAGATGGGAAAGACATACAGCTAATTATTTGTAACCCAAGGTTTAAGCACAGGTCTGACCATTTATCTGTTTGAGATAAAGGCTGAACAACTCTGTATTCTAACCCTTCAATTCTGTTGTCACCTGGAAGTTAAAATGGTATCTTAGTAATGACATCAAGAATTGCAGAATGCTGCTCTAAGAAGAATTCTGGTTTAATCATCAATACCTCCAGTTACTTGCACATGAACATCAGTAGTTGATCAAAACCACTTCTTCATTACTCCTTCATTGGCTCTTGACATAAATGTGAGATATTTTAGACTCCAGACAATGCTCCTAAGAACCTTTTATCATGATGTGCCAGCCACCCTATCTCCACCCCACTGACGCAATAACCCAACATGCATTACACTTTTAGGATGGGGGAAATAAAAATGTTTTATCTCACTTCTACCCTACAATCACAGAAAGAAAAGAAGGCGTGAGATTTTGTTAGTTGTCAACACATGGCCGTGTTGTGTTGGCAACACACTGATAACACTTGTGAATATTACTGCCTGACCCAGCAGTAGTCACGCCTGATAAACACAGGTGAGGCTGCTGCTGTTTCCAAACCTGCTGCTGATAACAACATTAGGCCCTCAGTTCTAGACTCTGGCAGTTTCCACAGTAGGATAATGGTTCCGGAACAGGGTAGAAGCCTTTAGACTTGGGAAATGACACAGTGCGTACAACACAGAATCACCGCATCTTCACATCAAGATCATGTCTCCACTGATGATGTGCAAGCTCCATTCCAAACCCGCCCCTTCCTGGTGATAACATCCTCCCCAGAGGACATCCACTGTAGTTTGGTCTCATGTTTAGACTTACAAACAACTTAAATACCAAAATTATGGTATGTTTTGGTTCAATAAGTCAATAGTTAAATGAGTATAGATGTTTTCAGATACTCCTCCACTACAATTTCACTTTACCTTTTTCTACCGAGTGGTATTTCTAGGTTTCAGTCATTGATCACATTTGGTTTTACCTTTAACTGGTTATCTTTAATCAGTTACTTCTACTAGAAAATACAAAAATCTCCCAAATACTTTGTAGATCAAGCAACCTGGAGCAAATTTACACATTATAAAAAATATATACATATTTGGACCTAGTAATTCTACTGGTGGAATATAATAACCCTATTTGCAAAACTGTACCAAGTTGTATGGTTGGGGGAAACAGTCTCAGAGTCCACTGCCATGAGAGGAGTTAAGTATATATTTTCTTTTTTTTTCTTCAAGTTTTTCTGTTTTCAGCTTTGTGAATATATATACAGTAATTGAAAATTAAGGCAGATCCCCTGCCTTCTTGCACTCTATTTCCAGTAGTAAAATCAATATTTGCTCTTCTATACCCTTCTCCCCTCCCCAGAGTTGATCTAAGGCACTAATAAATTGATTTATTAAAAAAAGAAAGAAAAACTCCAAGATATATGATTAAGCAAAAAATATAAGGCGCAGATAATCCAAATGATATGATCCAAGTTATATATATTTTCAAGATGATGTACATATGCACTACAATTGTTATAAAATATTTATGAAAATGGACATTTTAATCAAGATTATTATTTTATTTTAGCATATTAATGTCTATCTAGTAACTGTCAGGAAAGTAATTTTAAACCCTCATTTCTAGTGTTTATAATGTCTCATATTTGAAGTTGGTATCTGAGCCTAAGTCACCTTTAGAATTCTTTTTTTAATTAAAAAACCTTAAATTCAAAAGTTAGAGATTGACTCCTTTCTTCTTAGAGGTCTTAAGTGGAGGTTTTTAGTCTTGAGGGGCCTGAATAGTCAAGAACCATGAAAATAAAGAAAATCTTAGATGTACAATAAGAATGAAAAGGTACAAAAGCTAAACCTTGTTTAGAATAGGAGTAAGAGAACAGAGGAGGCCTCCTCAGAGAAGTCACACGGGACCCTGAGTACTGAAGGTGCATCTGCAAAGGACTGGTCCACAGGACACAACTGTCGTGACTTCCAGACTGACTGCACACCCCTCGCGGCAGTGCGGAGTCAGTGCTCTAGGCTGACTGCTTCACCTGGAGCTACAAGAGCAGCAGGCAGGGGAGGTCTTGCAGCACTGAGAAGCTGCCCAGGGGACCGTGAGGTCCCCTGACAGACAGACGAGCGTAAGGGGGGGGCCCACTCGGAGACCGCTGGGCCCACTCACCACCAATGCCCTTGTAAGTCAGAAGCCTTCAATCTCAAACAGATGTCCCTTCTAGATGTTTGACAAGCTGGCTTCTTTTAGTTTAACTTCCTTAACTTGTAAATCTCAGCAGTTTCTAAGCCTTAACAGTCTGGATGTTCCTTAGATCATACTTGCTTGGCTTTTTGTTGATCTGACCTATTAGACACTGTGAGCACAGTTTCTGTCTGTGGAAGGTGATGTTTGGAATAACACACTCACCTGGGAAAAACACTGGCAGCAAATTTAAAGGACTAATCTGATAAAGTGAGGAGGAGGGGAAAGATGAAAATCAGAAATAACAATGAGGGCAACTAGTACCATGTCACACGTCCCTCCCAAATGACAGCACTTGGCTATAGGATTTAAAGCACTTCAATCTGGGATCCTGATTAGGATTATGTGGGTTGTGAATAATTCTACTCCAAATACCCTGTCTTTGAACACACCTATCCAATCACACTTGCCACTTGCACTCCAAAGCAGTTCTGGAGTCCTCCTCTGAGTGTCTTGTATCGTGGTGTTGTGGCTGCCTCAGATTCCTGAATAGATTCAAAATGTTTCCCTTTCATGGTCATTTTGACGTTAGGGAAAGGGCAGATCCTTGTCAGGCCGGGTGAATGAGGTCACACTGTCACACTGGGGTGAGGCTGCCTTTCCACAGATGGCACTTGGCAGCAGCAATCACCTGGTTTTTTATCACATCTTGTAAAGACACTCATGAAAGAGGATTTCCAGAACTGCTTCAGAAAGGGGCAAGAACGAAGGGCCGGCTGTGTTGGAAGTAAGGGAGGGGATTAACAGGGATTAAGGGCAATGTGTCTGTTAGTGTAATACACTTTTTGGAAATTTAAATATTTACCATTTATTTCCATCCCACTGCATACAGGGTCACAGAAATGCTGTCTTCTAGGTGGACTTCTTTCCTCTGCCTTATCTTTTCCACTCAGCCACTGATGAATGGCCATTTAATGCACTCCCTGGGAGGCTTGCCCAGGCCCTAGGAAGTTCAACTTTGAACTTCACATGGCTAGAACAATGTGCTGGCTTCCAGACTTTTATAATGGGAACAAAGAGATAAAGTCCTGCCATTAGTGACTCTAATTAAGTAGGGCAGAAACTTGAAATGAGACTTCTATGAAGTAGAAAGAATCTGAAATAAATGTAGACACAGCAAAGATTAATATTTGAAACCAAAAAAACTCGCCAGGACCACAGAAGTGGTTATAGTCATCCTGTTTCTTCAGGAAACTCTGCTCTTTTGTGAAGACTCTTACCTCTTTGGGAGTACGACCAGATATTATTAGGATAGTAATCATTCCAGTGCCAAAAAACCAGAGCCTAACTCCACATCCCATTTCTGACTAGCTTTCAAAGTTGCGCAAGGAAACCACACTCTTCCCTGCCCCCAGGGATGATTAATGACAATTTCATCAGTAGAGTACTTAAATGATATATAACATTATGTATACAAATTCTTTCTGCAACCTAATCCAACCAACCAAGAAAAAGCAGAACAGGAAGGAAGGAGAAAGTTATTGTGACCCACTCTACAGCCTTCAATAGTGGGACTGTAAATATCTTTTATGAAGCCAGCTCTAAACTTGTGAGGTCAATAGAAATATAGATCATTAAATTTCTGCTTTTTCATATACCAATTTCTTCCTTTGAGTGGATTAATCTAAAGGTCCATTAGACCCTTACTATCTTTTAAAGCAGCACACTGATCATTTTTTCTGAAGTTTTTACAGTCTTTCACAGTACATGAATCACTGCTATTGTACAAGACCTACTACTCATTCTGCAAATACTTAAGTGTAAATGCTACTTGGAGAGAGGCCCCATGTAATGTTATTAATAACCTTTCCGTCACTGTGATCAAATACCTGAGTAAAAAAAAAACACCTGAAAAAATGAGAGTTTACTTTGGCTCACAGTCTCAGAGGCTGCAGTCCATGGCTGGCTGGCGGCAGTGCTCTAAGGCCCACGGCAAGGCTGGAAGCCATAATAGAAGGGCAGAGCTGAGGAAAACTGCTCACCGCCTGGCAGCCAGGAAGTAGAGAGAGAAGGGGAAAAAAGCCAGAAACAAGGGGCCAGGGACAGCAGTCCCCAAGGTCATTCCCTGTGACTCGCTCTCTTCAGGTGGGCCTCACCTGCTAATAGCCTATTCAGTTATGAAGTCATCACAGGGTAACCCCCAAAGGAGGTTAGCACCCCAGGATCTCTTCACTTCCCTCAAGCCCATCAGCTGGCCTCTGAGGGATATTTCAGATCCAAACCCTAACACATAACCTACTCCTCACTGAATTAGCTTTGCTTCCCCATCTCATGTTCAGTTATTTTATCCGGGTACCTATGTGTCATGTTCAGTAACTTAGCTCATTTTCAAGCATGAATGAGGAGCGTCTTGCCTCTTCCTCAATCTCTTGACACATGGCCACTTCCCAGGGCTGGCCGCAAAATGCCTCCATAAGGGGGTAACTGTCCTCCCCACTGGCAGGGGCACAGCTCGTGTTTCAGGACCATTGAAGCTGGGGTTTATATGCTCTTGGTTTTCCCTCCTAGGCCCTGGTCCATGTCCTTCTCTCCCTGCAATCTCATCGGGACACAGGGTCTTCTGCAAAGGAGGCTGGTTACCCAAGTACTACTCTGCAACCTGCCAAGAGGTAGATTCCTTTACAGGACTCCTTCCTAAGGAGTCACTTTTCCTTGTTGATTTTTCTTAAAAGACAGGGAGACATATGGAAGTTCACAGGGATACATACGGGGATGATTCTGAAAGGGTCTTGGGCCTGAAACACCTGGCAAGCTTGTTAGCAACTAAGCTTCATAACTGGAGAAGGGAAGAGTCAGCCCCCCACCACTGGGTCCTTTTCATCAGCAGTTCTCAAGTGCAGTTTTCAAATGTACCAGTTCTCAAGTGAGATGGATTCACTGTCATGAACTAGATGGACAGACAGACAAGCATGGCTGAAGCCTGCTCACTGACAACTATGACTGGCTGGAGTGCCCAGGTCATAGCAGCTGACCGGCATCTCCCAGAAGATTCAGTGAGCCTACGGGTTTAAAGAAAAAATAAAAATGGTGTCTGTAAAACTCCTCATGCACTTTTATCTTTAAGAATCAGGGAGATTTATCTTTCCAGTGAAAATTACTATTGGGCTCTCAACCACAAAGTGTCACTGAGTGGTCCTCACATTGGCCACCCTTCAAAGGTGACCTCGCAACAAGTGGCCGTAACTGTGCTCAGAGCTCTTCTGCCCCTCCATGAAAGTCTCAGCAAAACACCCTGGGAGCTCTTGTCTGTGAACCCCCGGCCAATCAGGATCTCTTAACACTGCCAGCAGCTGCCGTCCCGAATACCCAAGTGACTTTCCCTAGCATCCTCTCATTTCCTTTCAGGATTTTCTTTGGCTTGAAGGCAGCTTGATTATTTTTACTCT
Source organism: Dinomys branickii (assembly GCA_004027595.1). Classification (NCBI taxonomy): domain Eukaryota; kingdom Metazoa; phylum Chordata; class Mammalia; order Rodentia; family Dinomyidae; genus Dinomys; species Dinomys branickii. The sequence continues at coordinate 17,696 of PVLD010026953.1, forward strand.
GTTAAATCTCAAAACCCAAATCACAGCCTTCCACCATCCCGTGGAACAATGGACTCATGGCCCCACTTTAACTATGAAATAATTTTGATATGCAAAATCCCAACACAGATAAGCTTGTTTTACTATGTGTACATAATAAATCTAACTTAAGAAGAAAAATTCACCCTGTGGGCTGTTAACTTGTAAGAGTTAGGAATACATTTCCAATGTTTTACTTACTCAGCCTATTTTGCTGCTTAGATTTTAATGACATACACTGGGTGAATTTCCAGACAAGACATCTATGAACACCTTCTCTATTAGTAAGAAACTGTCTCTTTCTCACACTCACACCTTGGACTGCAGCTTGCCCCAGCACGGTACCCACCCTGTGCTAGATGCAGGCGCTTCCTTCCCACAGTTCCTGTTTTTTAACCCTCTGTAGAAAAAGCTCAAACTGTGATTAAGTGCGTCTGCACAAATATCTTAAATATCTTTGGGAAAAGTGAATTATGTCAGTGGAGCCACCCTAAGCTCTTAGGCGCCAGGGAAGCGGACTCCCCTGGGGCTTGTGAGCTAGGACATGATGACCTTCAGTCAGGACGGCTGGAGAGCACAAAGGTTTCTGCTCTTCCTTGCTTCATGGACTCCCAGAATTATGCAAAGGGCCTCATCACACACAGTGGACTCTCCAGGCTTAAGGAAATTTCCTTGGGGAATGTCTTTTCCCAGAGGTGCACTGAGGGAAACAGGAAATCCTCTCCACCTCTCCATGACTTCCCAGGTCACCCAGCAAGGAGGATGGGCTTAGAGAGAAGCCAGGTCCTCTTGGATGCTTGAGAGAGGAATAGAGACACACCTGGACACCCCTGGATGGCGGCTGGTTTGTACCTTACTTTCCAGCCTTCCCCCTTACCTTTGCTCTGTTCTTGGCTCCAAAGTCATGGGCTTTCCTTTTTTTTTTGTCTTTTTGAGACAGGGTCTTGCTATGCAGTTCGGGCTGATTTTGAACTCACTTTGTAGCCCAGGCTGGTCTTGAACTTGCAACAATCCTCTTACCGGAGCCTCGAGTGCTGGGATTACAGGCGTGTGCCACCATGAACAGCAGGTCATGCATGGACTTTCATCTCCAACACTGCAGAAAATTTCTCTAATTCCTCAACTAGATGTTAAGCTTAGACAAATTCAACTGGAAAAGGAAGTAACTAAAACTCCTTTCTTCAGGTCAAGAGTTTTAAATTACTTACTAATTCAACCAACATCTCCTGAATGGTTTACAGGTACCAGGCAGTATTTCAGGTGAAGGAGGAGAAACCTGAAATGTTGGGACCTGGGGAGGTTTAGAAAGGATGTGGGTAAGCACTGGGGAGTCAGCAGTAAACCTGGCAGAATCACATTTCTCAGAGTAACATTTTTAAACCGGGAGACACACAGCACGTCAAGAAATATATAGTGAGCCAGAGAGAGATGAGGACAACAGGCACTTATGTGTGGGATGTGGGAGGCTGTTTTATTTGAGAGTAGATGTGTATTTACTTTATAGAGAGAGAGACAGAAAGAACACAGAAGACCTAGGTCCCCTGTGTCATCTAACCTTTTATAGTCACAAGTTCTGTGCATCAAAGGATACAACCAGCAATGAGAAGACAACCCTTGAAATGAGAGAAGATACTTACAAATCATCTATCTGGCAAGGACTTAGTAGCCAGACTGTATAAAGAATGCCCACAGCGTGACAAAAACACATAGCTGACTAAGAATAAGCAATGGACTTGAGTAGACACTTCTCCAGGAATGATACCTAAGTGCTCAAAACTCATGTGAAAAGGTGCCTCATCAAACTCACCATTAGAGAAATACAAATGACAGTAATAAAATAGTATGTCACAACCATTAGGATGCTTACTATAGAAGAAACAGAGAATAAGTAGTGTTTGCCAAGATGTGCAGAAAATGGAATCCTTTGCACTGTGGGAGGGACTGTAAGGTGGTACAATGTCTGTGGAAAACAGCGTAACGATTCTCCTAAAAATTAACAAAAAGATCACTCTGTGACTCAGCAATCCCACTTATTGTTACAGGCAGCTGAGTTAGATACAACTATTATAGGCAGGCAGACAGGGCCGGGCCCTCGAAGGAGCCAATAAGACCTGAAGGAGCCAACAGACCTGTGGGCCAGACCTTAAGACAAAGAGTGCTATACAAATGCACCCACTCACTTCCCTGGGCGTAAATATCAGAGATTGATATTCTAAATAAGTAACAACCACCTTCTAAACAGCCAGAGCCGCTAGCCCGACCCCCACAGGAGAAGCCCCTGATCTGTATTCGTGCCCACTTGCTATGTGACTCGCTTCCCCATTTGATCCCAGTCCACTCAGTCTTACCTGGACAATTATGCCTGTAATCTTATTGGTGGACCATAGCGTTGTCCATTTCCCCTACCTTGGACCCACCTCACCTCATGGTTTTTCCCTATAAAAGTCCCTAGAAAAGACATAGTTGGGGGGTAACACACTCAGGCCCCCCTTCTGTCTCTCTCTTGGACAGAAGCTTTCTTTCTCTCAATAAATATATTCTGCTCTTAACCTCCATTGTTCCTAAAACTCATTCTTCGATTTTAGAGAACACGAGCTCGTCTGATATCATTCAGGTTGGGAGATTTATTTTCCTGTATCATTACAGGTGTATAGTTTGTCCAAAAGAACCAAATACAGGATTGTGAAGGATTCTCCTTACATGTCTGTCCTAGCAGCATTATTCATGATAGCCAGGAAGTGGAAGCAACCCCAAAGCTCATTAATGGAGGAACGGATAAACCAAATGTAGTGTGTACATACAACACCATGTTATTCAGCCTTAAAAGGAAGTTCTAACACACGTTAACGCACAGATGGACCCTGAAGACACTATCTTAAGTGAAATAAGCCAGTCACAAAAGGACAAAACTAGGAAAATAAAAGACAAAACTGTCTGAATCAGTCTATGAGTGATGGGAAATAGTCAAGCTCATATATACACACAGTAGAACAGTGGCTGTCAGAAGCTATGGAGAGTTGTCTTAATGGGCCTGGAGTGTGCACTTGGCAGGATAAAAGAGCCCTTAAAATTGTTTACACAATAATGTAAATATGCTTAACACTAGTAGACCATACAAATAAAAGGTGCTGGGGACTGAGCCCAGGCACCTTTGTACTGAATTACAACCCCAAGCCTTTTTTATTTGAGACAGGGCCTTACTAAATCACTAAGTTGCCCAAGTTTGGCTTGAATTTGTCATCCTCCTGCCTCAGTCTGCTAAAGTGTTGGGATTACAAGAGTGAGTCATCACACCTGCTGAGATGGTGCACTTTTATGTATGTGTTTTAATAATGCCACAGAATCTCCAACTAATGAACCCTGTCAGACACTCATATGGGTAAATATCTAAATCAGCTCATCTTACCTGGAATATAGAGTATCCAACGTGAACATAACCAAGGCATACAGACAACTCCCTAGAAAATTCTTATTTCATTAGATTGCTTTTTTTCTGGGTTCATCCTCTTAGAAAAAACTTATTCTATGCCTGCTATTTAGTATTAAGGACTAAGACAAGAGCTCTTTTCACCATGCCTATATTTCAGAGGAGGAGCTCACAATAACTCGATAGTAGCTTAATAACAGCACGCACGTGCCATCCAGATAATGGGGAAGTGCCAGGGGATGGGCGCCGGGATGCCAACTCAGAGGAGGGGGCGGGAGAGCTGATTACTGTAAATGAG